>CH002368.1:408681-426648 GCA_000149265.1 Ciona savignyi
CTCTGGGTTCAGTTGATGCCCGCTAAGTGCCTTGGCCAAGTACACAACCATTTATTTAGTGGTTGATTTTAATACCACAATCTTTTGTCTACCTACATACCGTTGACATTTCTATCATTCGAACTATATAGCCAAGCATGTATTAGATGACAGGTAAAATATAGGTTCGCTCATTGTTAAATAATAAAACAATTGTTTTTACCCAGCTCTCTTTTTTCCCTTCGCAAATGGTTGTGAACTTCATATAAACAAAATACCATCACAAGCGACTTCATATAAAGAGGCAGAGACGCAGTGTACAACCTTACAAGCATCGCTTGCCATCGTAAAATCGAATGAAACCCAAATCAATCTCAACCACGTCCACCAAAATTGGTTGGAAAATGAAACAATATGGATTGGAGGAAAAAACATCAATTCAACTTGGCTGTGGTCGGATGGTAGCAATATGGATGGTTACAATAATTTGGTGAACCAATCTGCACCAAATGCGGCTGGTTGTTTGTCTTTGACTCCAAATGGAAGTTGGTTTGCAGAGAATTGTTCTACGAGCATAGGATATGCTTGTGAGAGGCGTGGTAAGCTTTACAAATAACATTCCATCTATCTAAGGCAAAAGTTAACCTTATCATTTTGTTTCAGTCGTTGGGTCAAGTTTGTGTGCATCTTCTCCATGTGCCAACGGTGGAGTATGTACCGAAAGCGGCTGCCACTTTCACTGCATTTGCCAGCCCAACTTCAGTGGCTCCAATTGTAAAATATCTCGTTTGCCGAATACCGCCACCCAAGGTTGTATAGCATTTTGGTATTTGTATTTTGTAATTTGATTATTAAGTTAAGTATAATTGTAGGCACCCATGATTAAGCAGCCCTTTTATTACAAAAGATAGTTCCAGTTTTTATTCTCATAAGACAGACGCTTTTGACATCTTTTTATTTTTTTTCTGTAAACTTATAAGCAAAATTAAACATGAAACATTCACCACAGCATTGAGTCCCGTGGTGTACATCATTCCAATATGTGGTGTTCTTGTAGTGCTGGTCATTATTCTGGTGATTGTTGTTAAAAAACGAAGGTATGTACCAGTGGGTTGTATCGTGTCTTGTTGTCTAGGTGATTATTCATGACCAGTGAGCCAGTTTTAACATCTAAAACTTCCAATTCGTATAAATAAATCTTTTTTAATTTCGTACTTTGAACTATCTTTACAAAATGAAAATGTCATTAATTAACAAACACACAGTAGTTGCTCGCTGATTTAAAAGTCTTTTATGATTCATAGTTATTATAGCATTTTCTTGTTGTTCTTGGTATACCATCTGCGTTTCATAGGCCTACTTTCCATGTAGGAAATACGTCATTTGTTGTATCATATATTACAGAGGAAAAGCCAACAAAGACCAAGTTGAACCCATCGTTTTGGAACAACAAAATCCCCATTTCGAAGGTGACTGAACTTTTCACTGCTGAAAATGATAAACATGGACCCTTCTATGTTTTCTAACATTTTATATGATTTTGTGTTTGCTTAGGCATGGCACTTATTTGGTGTCTTCATTGCGGATATATAAGATTGGTTATAAGATACTCACTTATAGTTTATCACCCCGAAAAAGAAAACGCGAGAGAGTTTTTACCTCGCGAATGAAGGAAGCGTTATATCACAAGTTAACATCAGATTACCTTGTGCCCACCGTCAAGTTACCGCTGCAGTGTGTTGTGTATGGTTATGTTGTGCTTCAGTGTTGCTTAATACGGCAAAAACATAATTTATTCACAGTGGCACAGAGCCAACAGGAAGCAGTGTACGAAAACTTGGCTGTCCGAAGTAACAGTGAATCCCATTCCATTATCATTGCACAATTGCCGTCAATGCTCAAGGATATGTACAATGCAAGCAGCAGTATTTATCTGGTGCCACAATTTAAAGAGGTTGAGACAAATAAACACTAAATCCATTTGATATTCCATTTCAGCAAATAAAAAATGTCCTTATTTTGATTCAGCAGTTACTTATACCTCGTTGGCAATTGCATCTTAAAAAATACATACATTTGATATCTGTATCAAGAGATACAATAAATTTTTATTATTGATTCCAAGTCAAATAAAAATTTATAAAAACATTTTAGATGTTGGAGACAGCAGCTCGATTGCATGAAGGTCAAACTACGTTTGCACTTTTGCCCAAAAATAAATCAAAAAACCGATTCAAGAATATCCTCCCATGTAAGTGTGAATTTGTGGTTTGTCAACAACAAAATAAGCTATTTTAGGTATATCAGTTATGTGTATAAAGTTTCTTTTGTTTTATGTATCGAGTTTGCGGCAACGCCAAAATAAGGACATAAATATATCCCTCCCTATGTCCAGTTGTTCTTTTAAAATTAAAACAAAGTTTTGTGCCTGTCCGTAAATTTCCATTTATCCTAGTATATATCCGCCTTTTTATTTTTAGGAATAACGAAACTAACATGGCCATGCCAGTGATTCAAAACCTGGATACTTTGTTTATGTTTGGACCATTTTATGTTCAATTTCATGTTCAATAATGTTCAAACCATTCAACTCCATATTTCCAGACGATCACACAAGGGTTGTGCTGTCAGACGATGGCGACGGAAATGACTACATCAACGCGTGTTACATTGATGTAAGTTGGCGTCACCTAAAATTTAAATATTATTTTTAATTTGACGCACTGTTGTGTTATGTCTGTTCGTATCACCAAGATAAATTTTACTACCCCGAATGTAGCTTGTGAATCATTTACAAATCATTTGAATGATTATATTTCAGTTTTGTAAAATAGGCACATTTTTCGGTAAAATATCATGTAGCGATGTTGTTATGTAAGAGAAGTATGAGAAAAACTTACACGGGCGCCCAAGTGCAGCCATATTTTTTGTTTTCCGACAACAAATATACCCACATTTTTCCAACTTATACGAACTTCTAGTGGTATGTGGACTTTTTCACCGAATTATATCAACTCTACAGCTTTTAACCGATGTTTTAGTGCCACAGCGTACCGAGAAAATACATCGCAACTCAAGGACCGTTAGCGAAAACCGAAGGTGACTTTTGGAGAATGATGTGGGAAACTGAGAGTTCGATTATTGTCATGTTGACCAACTTGTTCGAAAACGGAAAGGTAAAGTCTTAGCGGGCTTAATTTAATGTCTGTTCGTGTAACACAGTGGTTGAGTATATTGTCTGTAAAGGTTGTTAACTTTCTTTGTTCACTCCTTAGACAAAAATTCACACAATAATATGTTATTTGCATAACTTAATTGCAGTTCCATTAAAAGTTATGAGAATTAAACCTATTAAAAGCCAAAATAACCATTTATTTGTGGCATGAGGCTTACTTTGTGCAACTTGGCCTTGAAATGGAAACAGTGGAAAAGAGGGAGGAAATGAATAGGAATTAATACTAAAAAATAGCTTGCTGACTAGGTTATATTATACAACAATTGTATGTTTTGCAGAAGAAATGTCAGAAGTATTGGCCAGACTTTGGCGCGCAACGTGACTTCAAACAAATCAACGTAGCTTGCACACAAGAGGAAGTAATCGGTTGCTTTGTAAAACGAATCTTCACAATCAAGCTTCCTGAAGTGAGTACTCTCAATTGTATTACCTGCATACTAAAGCATCGACAAAGCTTTATTTAGTTTTCTGTTCCAAAAGTTGTAATCAACAATAATTATTAAGAAATTCAATTGCATTAAATGAAAACTGGAATAAACACAAGCTAATTGTGTTTGTAATTCGATTAATCCACAAGTGCATATAATAATATATATGTAGGTGGGTGCATACGTATATATATAAATATAAAAAAAAATCAGATCTTAAGGGTCTCCGACACTCAAAAAATATTCTTTAAAATGTTTAAATAAATGAGACATAAGTTCTGCGAACAGCCTTAAGCTATGCTGGCACAATACAAGAGTGTTTATACAACGTATAGTATTTTCATACACTTTAATAAAGTTAATGACTATTAAAATGTAATAATACTATTTTTGGTTTATTTATATTATGTATGTCGTATTTATACTATCAGTGTTTATATTGATTTTAGTGTAATTTTACTAGTTGTAGTAATCCCATTGATGATGTATTTATACTATATATAGTGCTGTTATATACTAAGTATTATTACTCATACTATATATAAAGTGTAATTGTACAGCAATATTCAGTAATGTATGCCCTTTAGTTTATAGTGTAATTATACAATGTATTTATCTTTCCAGGGCGCACATGATGTGACACAGTTCCATTACACAACATGGCCCGACCATAACATTCCAATCACAACAACTGGACTGCATAGATTGAAACAGGCAGTCATGGAACAGCACAAGAAATCTGGTGAAAGCAAACCGATAGTTGTTCATTGCAGGTAAAATAAAATGTATTCATGTTTTATCCACATGACTGGGAAAACGCATATGATGTTATCACACTGGGCAATCATCATATTACTTTGGTTTCACGTTAGGATACCTATTACAGTGTGCGAATATTTGAGATGTTCTTTTAGTTTTAATAGAACCCATTAATTGACTGTGCCAAGTTCGATAAAAGCTTATTCCAGGCACACCCGACTAGCTATCAACCAGTTTAGAATCTCCAACCCTTTAACTGAAAGGCAACAAAATAACATACCAAGCTGTTTGGTCAGATAAGTAATTATGGGGAATTTATAAAGTCTTTAACGAATTGTAGTGTACTTCTTGATGACAGTAAAACTACCGTTTAATTTTCAAGAAGTCGTACAAAAAAATTTAACCTAATTTGTAATTATTGCAATAAACTTAAGGAATAGGCCATGTATTTGGGTTAGAAACGAAAATTTTGTCAGACGTTGATAAGCGTAGTTTCGTTAATAAGAATTTTTTTTTCAGTAACCTTAATTGCACAAAACACTATTCACACGTTAATTGTTTTATTCTAACATTATATATACAATCATTTGCCTTTTAATTATTTGATTTTTAACCTTTTAATATAAGGTTCAAAATCAAACAATTAAAAGGCATAATATAAGGCTTATATTATACAAAAGAATGGAACTTTATATCACATAATATAACTTAAGTTTTGTTAAGTTTGTAAGAAAGAAAAGTTAGTTTGTATAAATCAAATGTATAGTACCATGGCAGTAAAATTAAGCATCTTATGAATAAACACAATAATGACAACTTATTAACCTATTACTTATAAATAATTATAGGCATTAGACTACGTTTTATTGCAATCATTTTACAATGAAATATGTCACTATATTTGTTCGACACTACTATGTGTTTGTGATTGCATAAACGCCTTTTTAACTCCAGACGCATTTTTGGCAAGTGTTGGAAAAGTGTCCCTCATAAAATAAAACATGTATGTGGTACAATAATCGCGATACGCATTTATTAGTATCCTTAAGCAGTAGTATCGTGATTATTGATATATCGTTGCAGCCCTAATATCACCATTGCCAGGAATTTAATAATTAGATTTTGTTACCTAACTGTAATATTCTGAATCGCACACAGTGCTGGAGCTGGTCGTACTGGAACCTTCATTGCTTTTGACAGCTTGTCAATGCAAATGAATGACAGACCTTCAATCAATGTGTTCGATACTGTTGTCAACCTGAGAATGCAAAGAATGGACATGGTGCAGACTCAGGTGATTACAACTAAATAAACACTTTTCATCTTGGGGGTGGTAAAGTACCCTACGTATTCATATATTTTTATCATTGGCTAATACACCTTATTTCAACAGTTTTATGTATAAACACGGATACAGATTAGTAGTTAATTGTGGGAGATTGGAATATATCGTCATGAGCAAATTTACCTAAGATATTGCAGTGTTTTGTATATTTCTTATATAACATAACTGTCGACATACCGTGCCGGTATTGGTTAGATCGCTTGCATGTAGCAGAAGAGTGGTTGAATCGAAGCCAGTCACTGGCTCCTAAGTTGTTTGGGTAAGGCAATCACTGCTTAAACCCAATGTATTAATTATATTAATCGCAACAGTAGAACCAATCATATACATACAGAACACTGTAATACCTACAGTAACCTTCGGGTGCAAGGTAAACTGACGATTTCCTGTTTACGATCTGTACATTCTACCATTCACAGGAATATAACATGTTTTTATATTATGTATAGTGTATTTATACTACTTATTATTTATAAATACTAGTTAAAGACAAGCCAATATTTTTTAGCTGTACTACAGAGAGTTCACAGTAATATAACATCCGATATTGCACCACAGAATCAATACATGTTCTTACACAAACTGGTTGCAGAGGTTGATATGCTTGGGCAGACCGACATACCCATGATGTCATTGGAATCGAAAACAAAGGAACTGGAAAGGTTTGTTGTGAAAAATATTTGATTTGGTCACCCAAGTTAGAAAATTATATGTTGTTTGGTGACCCGAGTTTTAAAAATATAAATTAAAAAAGTTTGCGTCACATCAGTCTCCTTAGTTCCTAAGCATTTTTGTGATCATTGTGTTAATTCGTGTGAAAGCAATTGGCTGTGTTTCGCAGCTCATCACCAGGTAGGTAAGGATCCTAATACAATCTTTACCCTGACTGTTTTGCTTCTTGGAGACTACCTTAACATAAGTCTAAATGTCTTAGAGTCAAATTAAATCTACACGGGGTAAAACAGAAAAAAACAATTATCAATTTATCAACTACGCGAACAAATATACCAATTGAATGTTAACCTTTATCCTTTCAGCGCAAGACCGGGTGAAAAATCTGGTTTTGCTACTGAATTGGAGAAACTGGATTCACTTCATTTTAACGAGCGAAGTCATAAATACGCAACGGAAAACAACGATAAAGATGTGATAATCTCCTGTAAGTAAATTTGATTTAATCAAAACAAGAATTTACATAGAATACCTACTTTAGGCACTATGCAAGCACTTATTTTTTTTATTTTTTTTTTATGCACAAAGAATAAATAAAAACACTATTTTAGATGACCACTCAAGGATAACTCCTGGCATAAACTCAGAGTTATCTTACTACAATGCTTCTTTTATTGAGGTCAGTTCTTTATTATTTTTATTATTTGTGAAATACATATTGCTTTTAAGTTTTTGTGCTAAATATCTAAGTTGTATTTCAAACACAGGGTTATGGGCGAAGCGGAAGAGTTTTGATTGCTGCAAAAGGACCCACCAGTAACACCACAGAGAACTTCTGGTATGCTGTCATTGCAAACCAAGTCCACACTATTGTGTCGCTGAGATCAATCGATGAGGTAATTTGTATTCTAGGGAGTGTTCCTACTATGAATGCCTCCGTTGATCTACTCGGTTTTGCGATTTTCTATCACATACAATAGATACAATGGCTACAGTAAATAGTTTTACCTTTGCCCCAGTATTAAACCCCCTAAACCCTGGTATAAATGAGTTCTGGAAACATAATATTTTGTAAATTAACATTTTATAACCATCTTAGCAATTAACTGTATTATATCAGATCCTAATACGTTTATGAAGGCTGAAAGTTAACCCGACTACATGTGTTACTTTCTCTTGTCGGCAGTGTTTAAAATGGTTCAACTAATCATGTAACACAATTTTAAATATATATATTTGAAGCGTCATACTTACGGTATAACTACAGTGGCTTTGTTCTAATGGCACTGGTGATTGTAATGGTACTAAGACCTGGTGAAGAAATGCAATATTTAACATTTAAAGTTTTAGGAAGACTTTTAGTTGTAGATTAAACATATTTCTTAAGGAATCAAAAGAAAATTGCTGTCCTACCATGGCCCAACCTGCGTGGCAATCTCACGATCTCACAGTAAACCTTCTGGATGAAAAAGACATTGGGAACAACAGTATTAAACGATCGTTGGTGATTTCTCAGTCCCAGAATGCTGTGAGTATTTTAGTTTTATAGACATATCTCAAATATATGTACCTAACTTTGGTTCTTATTCAAACATGTCGTAAAATATTTTGTGTGCACTTTCCGCCAGAAATTCGAAATTGGATTTTACCAGCTGACCAGTTGGATGCCAGACACAGTTCCAAACAATGCCAATGATGTCTTGGAACTCATCAAGAAAGCTCAGGAATCACAGAACCAACATAAAGGAAGAATTCTAGTTTATTGCAAGTATGTCATTGTTCTTATCGTAGGTATAATGATACTTTCAATTAGAATAGTTTATTCCTGTGGGGTTAACACACGGGCAATCGTCAGATCACCATGCGCCCACCGTCGCGTTACCGGAGCTATTGCGGTGTGTATGAATCCAACGTTTTTTCAATTTGGTAGAACCCATTAATCCGCTGGGCCCATACAATGTCTGTTAAGTGCTTTGCCCAAAGACACAATTGACTAGCTAGCAACCTTTCGAGTTATATGTGGTTCGTCATACTTTTTCTCCTCCAGCTGAATAACTTGGTTGGTTTTTCATCGAAACTGGTCACAAGCTGGTTCGCTGTGTCCTAGTTGCAAGGCATTTAGTGGAAATCGCCCGAACCCACTAGATTAATGGGTTCTATCAAACCTAAGTAAACGTCTTAATCACACACAAGACAGTATAGTTAACATTTCATGGAGGTTGCCCCTTTCCATTAGGCTTAAGTAGTCGAACAAAAAATGACTTGATCTTCCAAAAACCAGTGTTATAATTATAACACTGTCATTGGGACTCTTAATGGTTGATGAATATTTTGTCCACGCTACTTTTGAAAAAATAATGCAATTTAACTGATTATCTATCCAGAGAAAAACACAATGACACATCTTGTTGCTATTCTAGTGACGGAGCAGGGCGCACTGGGGCCTTCTTGTGCATATTAAACCTGGTGGAACGAGCCAAACTTGAGGGGAGATTCGATGTACTGAGGGAGGTGAAGGACATGAGAGATATGAGAGTTGGAATGCTTCAATCGGAGGTGATGACGTTTAAATGTATATTAGTGCATCGCCTTTCAGTCTTATGGCTGTAGGTTCTAAACTGGCCTTTGCATAAAGATGACGGGTTATGTCCAAGGGACTTAGGGAGATCAAGCGAACCCCTTAGATTAATGGTTTCTACCTATATTGAGGTAACGTCTGAATCATACACAATACACTGCAAAAGTTCCGGTAACTTCATTGTGGTCGTGAGATAATCAGGCGGTGGCGCGTAAAAGAACGCTCACTTACGTATTCGCGAAGTAATCTAAAGAGTGTAGGTGTGATGACTCCCCTTGCCTTTTACTATTCACGTAAACATGATTATCCTATAATATTACATTTACAGCTTCTCTATCGGTTTGTGTATTACTGCATGGCGGAGTTTGTTTCAACTTTCGATGTCTACTCCAACTTTCCTGGATAGCATTTCTGTGGCATGACGTCACTGGCGCTTCCTTTGGCGCGAAAGATAATAGAATTTCCTCAGATTTAAATATTATTTAGAACGTTTTGTACCATGCTTAACACGACTATATGCGCGGAAGATAAAAACGAAGATAAATCGTATAAATGGTAACCCTCCTCTATAATACAGTTACGTGAAAAGTACGCCCCAAAAATTAAAACCCTCTGTGAAAAGTGCCAATTTAAGGACTTGTCTGCAGATTTTTTAACATAATATTTTTTTAATTAGCATAATTACTTTCTTTTTAAAATAAAAATTTTAAAACAAAGATGAACTAAGGTGTGTTAAACCACCTGTAGAACGATGTGTTTGTATACTGTGATATTGTCAAAAATTTTCGTTAAGGTATTCGTATGATCCGTAAATATGTATTTCCGTGACAATTAATCGGTAAATTATAAAAAAAAAGTAGGTCGTGCTAATAGCTTAAGATGGGTTCAGTTAATAAATGATGGCTGCGTGATTAAATTTATCAACATTCGTATACATACTTATTTAAGCTTTAGTTTAAGGCTATAACCCTGTATAACAGTGCGACATTTTTTTTTCAAAGATGTTTTGATATCGTTAGCAGAGTTAAAAGTGAATTTATAGGGATTTTGTGTACAACGGTTTATGTACTTGCCAATTTACTGTAAACTTTTATACTTTTTTGTACGATTTTTATAAAGTATTGTTTATTTTAATTATTTGGGACTGTTTAATCACTGTTGATTTTTCACATTGGCACTTTTTTGATTTTTTTGTTGATTAGTTCATTAAGCCTGGGAATTTTATATGATTGTTTAATTTGTTATTTTAATTACTAGATCACCCAGAAATAAATCAGATGTAAAACTACAAGCTTGTATTGTTCGGTAAAAAAAACAATCATAAAGTGGGTAGGACGAAGATCGAAAACATATGCTGTCACCAGCGTTACCGCAGAAAAAAATCTAAATGTGTTCCTTTTAACTTATTTTAAGTACAACCACAACATTTTATAAATACCGAACTTCAATATGCGACATGAATATTATAAATTAAAATGTATTACTTTACTCTAATTAAGTAAAGTAAGTTAAGTAAAGTTATCCGGTACGATCTTGATTTTCCCATTATCAGCGTAACAGGCATGTGCGGTCTCCAGGTCTTTGGGTAGAACGCGCTATTAAATTAGGTGTAACTTTCAGGGGTCGTAAATGGCTTGCCCATAGTTTGCTTCGACTTCTAATTGTTTTTAAAGCCCAAGGGGAATTCCGATATCAGAAAAAAGGAAAAAGAGGCAAATTGTTCAGCATTTAACGCCGATATCTCCGGATTAGAAAGGATTATTTACTTTAAATTTCTTATTAATTTAGAGAATTAAAACACGAATCAGAAAACTACAATTTAAATTACCCAGTATACCAAGGGAAATCACCAAAAATAGTATGGGCCTAACCAATAATAACTACAATCTTTTTACGCGTATAATGAGGTGGAAACACAAAACTAAGGTAAATAAAAATAAAATTTAAATATGAACAAAAATATGCGTAAATCCCCCAAAACTTTCTTTAGCCCTTTTCTGGATAATCTCCATTTATTTAATTTCACAGAAATCAGTGATCAGTCAAATTTACGCTTTATGTAAAAGGAAGGAAATGTCCAATCCAGCAGTTAAAGAATATCTGACGCTCCGGACCAATCTTGAACAAAACAAATACTTAGCCATCAGCTCGCAAAATAAATGTGTGGGTGAGTACATATCTGCAAGAAAAACACGGGCTATATTGCGTACATTTTGTATTTAAGTCCTAATGTTGTTTACCTTTCCTCCAACGCAATTTATCTTAGCGTCGGCTTTGTTTTTTTAGTATTAAGAGCCCGTCGGAAAGTTCTTTCAAAATAATCATTAGATATTTATCAAGTTATTTTAGATTTGTTTAATTAATTAGTCACAATTTAACCAATCACTCGATAAGACGGTTAGGATGTAGGCTGGGATCCAACTTGTCTATTCAGAGGATATAAGCATTACGAACGTTTCCTGTTCCCGGTCAGAAATATAAATTCGTCATCTGAACATACACATAGAACTTGCGCGAGCTTTGATAAATCGAACAAGGAAATGAGTTTTGTTTGTGAACGGTGTATGGTGTCATCAAGCCTACATCATTTTGGCGGCTTAATGTCAGAACAACTGTGTATTTAATTATTTGTTTTCTTTAGATACCCAGGGTAGTTGTATCTATGGCTATAACACACGTTATTTCTATCAGTATCTCTGGTGCTAATTGTTTCTGACGAGCCACTCTTTAAAATGCCCACAATGCTATTGTAGTCGTTCGCCTTCCATTGAGTATTTTATTTCTATATTAATCTCGTTAGCGCATAACACACTATAAAATAAACACTACAAGCAAATGGATAGCCTACTTGCTGCAATGTTATACCCAAATGGATTACCAGTCTCTAAAACAGACAAAAACATCATATAGAGCGCAATGACGCCACTCTTGAAGTTACATATAAATTAAGTGTACGAAAACAGACAGAATGATTAATCACTACAATCTTATTACGCGTATAATGAGGTGGAAACATAAAACTAATGTAAATAAAAATAAAATTTAAATATGAACAAAAATATGCGTAAATCCCCCAAAACTTTCTTTAGCCCTTTTCTGGGAAATCTCCATTTATTTAATTCCACAGAAATCAGTGATCAGTCAAATTTACGCTTTATGTAATAAGAAAGAAAATTTCCAATCCAGCAGTTAAAATATATCTGACGCTCCGGACCAATCTTGAACAAAACAAATACTTAGCTATCAGCCCGCAAAATAAATGTGTGGGTGGATACATATCTGCAAGATAAACACGGGCTATATTGCGTACATTTTGTATTTAAGTCCTAATGTTGTTTACATTTCCTCCAATGCAATTTATCTCAGCATCGGCTTTGTTTTTTTAGTATTAAGAGCGCGTCGGAAAGTTCTTTCAAAATAATCGTTAGATATTTATCAAGTAAAGTTATTTTAGTTTTGTTTAATTAATTGGTCACAATTTAACCAATCACTCGATAAGACGGTTAGGATGTAGGCTGGGATTCAACGTGTCTATTCAGAGGATATAAGCATTACGAACGTTTCCTGTTCCCGGTCAGAAATATAAATTCGTCATCTGAACACACACATAGAACTTGCGCGAGCTTTGATAAATCGAACAAGGATATGAGTTTTGTTTGTGAACGGTGTATGGTGTCATCGAGCCTACATCACTTTTGCGGCTTAATGTCAGAACAACTGTATATTTAATTATTTGTTTTCTTTAGATACCCGGGGTAGTTGTATCTATGGCTATAACACACGTTATTGCTATCAGCATCTCTGGTGGTAAATGTTTCTGACGAGCCACTTTTTAAAATGCCCACAATGCAATTGTAGTTGGTGGCCTTTCCTTTAAGTATTTTATTTTTATATTAATCTCGTTAGCGCGTAACACACTATAAAATAAACACTACAAGCAAATGGATAGCCTTATAGCTGCAATGTTACACCCAAATGGATTATCAGTCTATAAAACAGACAAAAACATACTATATAGCGCAATGACGCCACTCTATAAATTACATTTGAATTAAGTGTACGAAAACAGACAGAATGATTAATCACTGTTCACCGAAAAAAAGAATGACTTCCATAGTCGAGTTACCAAAGTCCACACAAGTGCTTTGTCTAGACTCTAGAGTAAGTTAACCATAATAATGCATCGTATAAATATATATACAGGGAATCGTGTTCCTCGTAATGCAAACACTGCATAACTATACGAAACCGCCTAGTTATGACTAACTTTAGAAATAACACGATCAACCATACACGGAAGATGCGGTTTAACAATCAAATGATAGTAGCAACACTATGCTTTACAGTAGCCTATAGTAAGTTTATATGTAGGTAAGAAAAGAAAAATGAGTGGATTTCATATGCCAGCAATCTTTGTGGTAATTATTTTATCATTTCTGCATCGAGCTGATAGTCAAAGTAAGCTATTCTTAAAAATTTCTTAATTTCAAAAAATGTTGTTGTTCTTAATATAACCGTACGTGTTTAAGGTATTGTCTACAATGGAAGTCAGATAACCGTCGTCACAGACAGAAAAACATTTGATGCAGCTCGAACCCACTGTCAATCATTACTCGGTGGTTTGGTTATTATCAGAGACAGTCAACTGCAAAATAAAATTAAGCCGCTCTTGGATTCATCGATTATTTATACATCATGGGCATCAGGGCCATGGGCTGTCGGTTACTGGATCGGCGGTTCCCGAGCATCAGGTAGCTATTGGTACTAGAACTACAACCGTAGCAAAAAAACATTAAGCCAGAGTAATAATTTCATCGTATTAGGAGATCCCATTGCCACAAAATATTAATTAAAAATGTCATTAGAGAATGTCAACCACGTGTTATCCACCGCTATTTTAAAACCCTGTTGACTATACGGTATATATTTCTGCACGTAGAAACGATTGGGTTGCCTGGGTACCTTATTGCCTTTGGTATATCTTAAATAAAGTGTTTAATGTGTGTTAATGCAAGCAAAAACTAATTGGTTTCCAAGCATGTTTTTCGAATAAAGAATTCACGTTGGTACACTAATAAACGATAATAAAAACAAAGAAATTCAAATTATTTCTAATATTATTGCGGGCTTTTTCGGGGATTTTTTATTTTAATGTATTTTTTTGTTATTTAATAATTCTACAACAATAAAAAGTTCTAAATGCGAGAAATTGTAGATGTTACTAATATTCTTGTGCTTGGTGGAAGTTTCCCTTGCGTGATTTATTTACAATTTGTCACTACACTATCTAAAACATTTTATCTATCACTTCCAACAAGTTAAACTTAAAGTTCATTTCATTTTTGTTATTATGGAAAGTTAAAGCAGACGACTAAATGTAACATAATAATACAGCACTATATTATAATAGTAGGTTGCTGTACAGATTGTTGTTTATCCTTGGTAATTATAGATACGAGCTTATAAAATACCTACCAGGTATACGAGCACATTATGCCAAGCACTTGGTTGGTGTTCGATCGGAATTATGTGATTTGTCTACGCCACCACTATTTCCGAAATATAAAGATAACATCTATCTAGTCATGCTAAAGTAAAATATTGGATTATACGTATAAAAGCAAACATAAAAGGCTACAACTTATGTGATGCTTTAACATACGATTCTAAAACGCGGGACATAATAACAATCGCAAATCCATGAGGCTCAAATAAAATTGGGCTTAAGCAATAATAAAATCACTATTATTAATTATACAAAAGCTGGAAACCAAAGTCTAAAATAAATAAATATATAATCCTAATATAAAAAATATATGCGTACGGCCAATACCCATCTTTAACTATTATCCTGTCCGGCCCGGTGGTCTAGCGGTTAAGTGCGTCGCCTTTCAATCGAAAGGTTGCAGGTGCGAAACTGGTCGCTAGCTAGTAGGTTGTGTCCTTGGGCAAGGCACTTTACGGAAATTGCCTGAACCCAGCGGATTAATCGGTTCTACCAAATTGAAGGAACGTGTCTATCATATACAACACACTGCAATAGCTCCGGTAACCCGACGATGGGCGCGAGGTGATCTGACGATTGCCCGTGTGATAACCCCCTAGGTTTTCCCATTCACGGGGATAAACATAAATATCCTATATCCTATCCATCCTGGAAATCCCCAGAAATTCAATTCAGCTAAAACTAGTGACTAGTATTATTTACTCTGCAGTAATTACAAATGTATAAAACAGCTAAAGACTTAAAACCACCACAAATTGATAGGAAAATTCGGTGCCAAGAAAAAAGATTTAAATACCCCGTAGGCCTACTCACCATAAACATATTTCGGGTAATCCCCCAAACTGAACCGAACACAAACCAGTTATGATTAGTTTCATTTAGCATTGTGTTACACTCCTTAATGGGGTGAGGATTTAAAGTCATTGTTTCCAGGGAAAACCGAGTGGAAATGGTGGGATGGGACACGATTACCTCCAAAAGGAGACACTGATGCTTATCAACACTGGGTTGGTGTTGAACCGAATCACCCTGCTTCGGAAAGGGCATGCGCAGCGTTGACTCCGTACGATTATATCAACCCTTTCCGGAACATCACAGGTGGTTGGCTGGATGACGCATGTACCAAAACGAAGTATTTTATTTGTCAAAGAGGTATTGCTTGTTCTTTTTAGATTACTGTTTAGTTGTCTCGTTGTAATTGGTTTAAATTTCTTGATTACATGTTTTCTTATGTTG
Source organism: Ciona savignyi (assembly GCA_000149265.1). Lineage (NCBI taxonomy): Eukaryota > Metazoa > Chordata > Ascidiacea > Phlebobranchia > Cionidae > Ciona > Ciona savignyi. The sequence continues at coordinate 424,420 of CH002368.1, forward strand.
GCAAGTACATGTGGGCAGTTACAATATATACCTCGACCCAAATGGTTATTACACCGCAAGTCAAATTACTACACATGTACTTAAATTTAGTCTACAATTAGAATGTTACTCATACATTTTTAAATATCAAACGTCTACAACCACATGTGACAAAGTTCTGATTCGAAAGCGCAGTTTGCTAGTAGAATGCGTATAGCATGAAAGGGACATTGCTTAAACTTAATGGATTGTACACAAATTTAACAGCGTTTGGTAAATATGACGAATAGGGCAGTTATGTTTCGTGAATAAGGAAACGCTAGGGTAATGACCACACTACAATCAAAGCCATTGCAATTTTTTAAATTTAAATACAACTTTTCTACTGAGACCTTTCTGCTGTCGTTTCTACGGTTTAGTTCAACCTATTAATCATTGGGTTTAACCAACATACGTTTGGCGATATACTTTTGTTTATTTAAATGTCCTACTGGTTGTAGTAGTTTAGAGCGGCCCCTTTTAAGGCACTTAACAGACATTACCTAAAACCAGTGGAATAATGGGTTTTGCTAAATTAAAGGAACATGTGAATCATACACAACATACTGCAATAGCTGCGGTAACTCGACGGTGGGCGCGAGGTGATCTGACGACTGCCCGTGTTAACACTCTTGGTTTTCCCATTCACGGGATAAACATGAATATCCTATTCTCTCTGTATTTGCCCCAGTATTAAATAGAAGCAAATGAACGAAGCACAGGAAACAGGAAAAGACGGAAAAACAAACCGTCTGTAAAACACACCATTAAAATATTTATACAGACTATTGTCTCTTTACTTGTAAGGAACAACCACAACCAAAAACATTTAATCATATGTTCTGACATTAAGGACACTTTAACTTCGCAGATCTATGTCTGCCCACAACATGCCAAAATGGAGGGACGTGTAACAGATTACCACTGGACTACAGCTGCTCCTGTTCGCCTGGGTACAGTGGACGAAACTGTGAATCAGGTATGTACACTAAACGCTGTAAAGAAAAATTGTGTCTCTTTGATAGAGTGGTCAGAGTAAAGTAAACTGTGAAACAGAAGTGCATTTTACTGCCAATCTAATTCTTTACGTGAAATAATCTTTTTATGTACTTAATGACAAGTGCATAAAAAGATTATTTCATGCACTTAATTATTGCACATAATTATTGCGCTCATGCACTTAATTATACATCTTTAACAGATCTATGTTTGCCCACACCCTGTCAAAATGGAGGGACGTGTAACAGATTACCACTGAACTACAGCTGCTCCTGTTTGCCTGGTTATAGTGGACGAAACTGTGAAACAGGTGTGTACAGCATATTTTTTTAATGGCCAGATTTGTTTTAAGGAGAAGTCAGTAAAAATAACCAGTTAGCAGAAGTCAGTAAAAATAAGCAAAAATAATATACAAGCATAAACTAATTAGTCTTTAAATTATCAAACCAAACTTTAGTATTTTTATATTTTCCTTATCTTTCAAGGGCTTGTGTAATATTGTATAACTTGCATTAAATGACAATGTACATCTTTAACAGATCTATGTCAGCCCTCGGCCTGCCAAAATGGAGGGGACGTGTAACAGATTACCACTGAACTACAGCTGCTCCTGTTTGCCTGGTTACAGTGGACAAAACTGTGAAACAGGTGGGCATATGTGCTATGTACTGCTAATATAAGCACTTACATGAAATACCATATCCATGCATTTAATGACAATATAAATATTGCAACAGATCTATGTCATCCCACAACCTGCCAAAATGGGGGGACGTGTAACCGGTTGGCATTGGACTACAGCTGCTCCTGTTTGCCTGGGTACAGTGGACGAAACTGTGAAACAGGTGTGTACAGCATATAGATTTAAAATACAACATTGCAGCGACGTGTTCAGTAAAGCGTATATAATGCATTTTTCCCTTTTCCGTCTCTCCATGTATAAGTTCATCGCTTTTTCGCCATTTACAAAGTCGCCCACACAAACTACACAGTGCAGTACGCTACAACATTATTGTTAATGCTACATACGAAGTTAAAAATAAGAATTAAAGCCAATGTAACAATGACATTCATTCATCCACCCTTGAATTAAAATGTCCATTTTATTCTAGCTACCTACCCTAATTAACAATGTACCTTGCACAGATCTATGTCTGTCCACGATATGCCAAAATGGCGGGACATGTAACCGATTACCACTGGACTATAGCT
>CH002368.1:426849-438838 GCA_000149265.1 Ciona savignyi
ACAATATACCTTCAATAGATCTATGTCTGCCCTCGACCTGCCAAAATGGAGGGACGTGTAACAGATTACCATTGAACTACAAATGCTCCTGTTTTCCTGGGTATAGTGGACGAAACTGTGAAACAGGTGTGTAGAGCATATGGATGCACCCTCGTTTTAAAATATAACATTATTGTTAATGCTACAAACCAAGATAAAAGTAAGAATTAAAGCCAATGTAACAACGAGATTTATTCGCCCACCCTTAAAATAAAATATTCATTTTATTCTAGCCACTTACCATAATTAACAATATCCCCTCAACAGATCTTTGTCCGCCGACGATTTGCCAAAATGGGGGGACGTGTAACCGAATACCATTGGACTACAACTGCTCCTGTTTGCCTGGGTTCAGTGGACGAAACTGTGAAACAGGTGTGTACAGCATATGGACGGACACTTTCTTTAAAATACAACATTGCAGCGACGTGTTCAGTAAAGCGTATATAATGCATTTTTCCCTTTTTCGTCTCTCCATGTATAAGTTCATCGCTTTTTCGCCATTTACAAAGTCGCCCGCACAAACTACACAGTGCAGTACGCTACAACATTACTGTTAATGCTACATACGAAGTTAAAAATAAGAATTAAAGCCAATGTAACAATGACATTCATTCATCCACCCTTGAATTAAAATGTCCATTTTATTCTAGCTACCTACCCTAATTAACAATGTACCTTCAACAGATCTATGTCTGTCCACGATATGCCAAAATGGCGGGACATGTAACCGATTACCACTGGACTATAGCTGCTCCTGTTTGCCTGGGTACAGTGGACGAAACTGTGAAACAGATGTGTACAGTTAATGTTTTTGTAAAGAAATATTGGGTGTTTTTTAAATAGTGGTCAGAGAAAGTAAACTGTGAAACAGATGTGCATATGTGCATTTGACTGCTAATCTAATTACTTATGTGAAATAACCTTTTTATGCATAAATCTTTAACAGATCTTTGTCAGCCCGCGATTTGCCAAAATGGAGGGACGTGTTACAGATTACCATTGGACTACAGCTGCTCCTGTTTGCCTGGTTACAGTGGACGAAACTGTGAAACAGGTGGGAGCATATGTGCTATGCACAGCTAATATAAGCACGTACATGAAATACCATATCCATGCATTTAATGACAATGTAAATATTCAACAGATCTTTGTCAGCCCTTGGTTTGTCAAAATGGGGGAACGTGTAACAAATTACCATTGAACTACAACTGCTCCTGTTTGCCTGGTTACAGCGGACGAAACTGTGAAACAGGTATGTACGGTTGTTGTGAACATGAATAGGAAAGTTAATTTTTCCGTATGTTTATTATTCAATAGTGCAATTTTTCAACAATCTGTTTTAATTTATTTGTCCGACACATTACGGTAAGACCCCTGGAATACCCAACTTATATCCAATAACCCAATATGCGATCATTCAAAATTGTTTGTGTGCTTATTGAAATCCAGTGGTGTCTACTTTTTATTTTGGGGGAATATGTATAACAAAGCCAACGTAAAAAAATAAATGTAATCATAATTTTGAGTTTAAGGTACTTATATAACTTATGGTCACCACAGTTAAATTATTATATTTCAGATGTATGCTATCCAAACCCCTGTGTAAATGGTGGAAACTGTAGTCGAAATGTGGACGGATATAGGTGCCAATGTCAACTTGGATATATTGGACGAAATTGTGATCAGGGTAAAAAATATTTTTGCATGTGGTACAATTAGCATTTTAGAACTTTAATTTTATTATTTTTTAATTGTTTATCTTAACTAATTCTTCCAAACATCGTCATAGTTGACATATTATTGATTACTAGGCAGTTTACCGGTGTCTTCTTTTAAAATGAGGCTGTTTAAGTTTTTATAATATTTATTGTATGAACATATTTACTGTATGCAATGTTTTAACCCAATAATTTTGATTGATTGGTACAGGGTAGAAGTATTGCGTTTATGTGACAAATTATTTGCAGATTTGTGTGGTTCATTCCCATGTCAAAACAATGGAACGTGTAATAAACTACCACAAAACTATAGCTGTTCATGTTCTCCAAGCTTCACTGGAGCAAACTGTGAAAGCGGTGAGTCGTGTGATAAGACCACGACCAACTGTGTGATGGTGTACAGGGAACACCTGGCTGTCAGCACTGTATGTCATTTCATATGTTAATTTCTAAAATTACACACTCTTTTATTCAGTGGAACTTTAAATTAACAACAAAATAACGATTAATCAGTTGGTGTCTTATATTAATAAGAAGATTGGATATTCTCTTGATTGAAAAAATAGTATGCAAAATCAAAAGATTTCTACGTGCTCACTGTTAGAGTAACATGAGCTATTCTAGTGTGTTTAAGCCCGTATTTCTCTGTGTTCAGTTGATGCCCGCTAAGTGCCTTGGCCAAGTACACAACCATTTATTTAGTGGTTGATTTTAATACCACAATCTTTTGTTTACCTACATACCGTTGACATTTCTATCATTCGAACTATATAGCCAAGCATGTATTAGATGACAGGTAAAATATAGGTTCGCTCATTGTTAAATAATAAAACAATTGTTTTTACCCAGCTCTCTTTTTTCCCTCCGCAAATGGTTGTGAACTTCATATAAACAAAATACCATCACAAGCGACCTCATATAAAGAGGCAGAGACGCAGTGTACAACCTTACAAGGCATCGCTTGCCATCGTAAAATCTAATGAAACCCAAATCAATCTTAATCAAATCCACGAACATTGGTTGGACAATATAACAATATGGATTGGAGGAAAAACCATCAATTTAACTTGGTTATGGGCTGGATGGTAGCAATATGGATGGTTACAATAACTTGGTGGACCAATCTGCACCAAATGGTGCTGGTTGTTTATCTTTAGCTCGAAATGGAAGTTGGTTTGCAGAGAATTGTTCTACGAGCATAGGATATGCTTGTGAGAGGCGTGGTAAGCTTTACAAATAACATTCCATCTATCTAAGGCAAAAGTTAACCTTATAATTTTGTTTTAGTCGATGGGACAAGTTTGTGTACATCTTCTCACATGTGCCAACGGTGGGAGTTTGTACCGAAAGCGGCTGCCACTTTCACTGCACTTGCCAGCCCAACTTCAGTGGCTCCAATTGCGAAATATCTCGTTTGCCGAATACTGCCACCCAAGGTTGTATACATTTTGGCATTTGTATTTTGTAACTTGATTATTAAGTTAAGTAGAATTGTAGGCATCCATGATTAAACAGCCCTTTTATTACAATAGATAGTTCCAGTTTTTATTCTCATAAGACAGACGCTTTTGACATCTTTTTATTTTTTTTCTGTAAACTTATAAGCAAAATTAAACATGAAACATTCACCACAGCATCGAGTCCCGTGGTGTACATCATTCCAATATGTGGTGTTCTTGTAGTGCTGGTCATTATTCTGGTGATTGTTGTTAAAAAACGAAGGTATGTACCAATGGGTTGTATCGTGTCTTGTTGTCTAGGTGATTATTCATGACCAGTGAGCCAGTTTTAACATCTAAAACTTCCAATTCGTATAAATGGATCATTTTAAATTTCGTACTTGGAACTATCTTTACAAAATAAAAATGTCATTAATTAACAAACACACAGTAGTTGCTCACTGATTTAAAAGTCTTTGATGATTCATAGTTATTAGAGCATATCCTTGTTGTTCTTGGTATACCATCTGTGCTCCATGCTTTGCATGTAGGGCATATGTCATTTGTTGTATCATATATTACAGAGGAAAAGCCAAAAAAGACGAAGTTGAACCAATTGTTTTGGAACAACAAAACCGCAATTTCGAAGGTGACTGAATTTTCCACTACTGAAAATGATATACATGGACCCTTCTATGTTTTTTAGGCATTTTTATGATAATGTGCTTGATTGGGCATGGTATTTAATAAATTTATATAGGATTGGTTATAAGATACTCTCTAATGGTTTATCACCCCGAAGAAAAAAACGCGAGAGAGTTTTTACCTCCCGAATAAAGGAAGCATTATTTCACAAGTAAACATCAGATTACCTCATGTCCACCGTCAAGTTACCGGTGCAGGGTGTTTGTGTATAGTTGATTTGTTTTTCAGTTTTGCTTAATACGGTACAAAACAGTGTTTAATTACAGGGGCACAGAACCAACAGGAAGCGGTGTACGAAAACTTGGCTGTTCCAACTAACAGTGAATCCCATTCCATTATCATTGCACAATTGCCGGCAATGCTCAAGGATATGTACAATGCAAGCAGCAGTATTTATCTGGTGCCACAATTTAAACAGGTAAGGGCGTAGGGTAGGATAATCATGCTCACAAGTCTATGGGTTGAGGTACTGAGAAAAACACAAACTAAATCCATAATTTATATTCTTCTTTTGGTGCAGCAGCTACTTAAACCTATCATTGGCAGTTGTATTTTAAAAAATACACAAATTTGATATCTGTATCAAGAGATATTATTCAATTTTCATTATTGATTCCCAGTCAGATTAATATATATAAAAACATGTTAGATGTTGGAGACAGCAGCTCGATTGCATGAAGGTCAAACTACGTTTGCACTTTTGCCCAAAAATAAATCGAAAAACCGATTCAAGAACATTCTTCCATGTAAGTATGAATTTGTGGTTTGTATAAAAAAGCTCTATTAAGGGATATCGGTTGGGTGTATAAAGTTTATGTAGTTTTATATATCAAGTTTGCGGGAACGCCAAAATAAGGAAAGAAGGAAATCTGCTCAAAAGTAGAAAAATAACTCTAAACCTGCCCCAAACACTAATCCAAACTACACAACTAATGGTAACATCAAGCCAAGCTCGAACCATAATCACCGTATTTTCATTTAAGTTGTACGACAGATTAGTCTGGTGATTTAGTGAGTCGCTTTTTAGCTGAAGGGTTGCAAAATCTAAACCGGCCAATAGCTAGTCGGTTCCGTCCATGGGTGCTTAACGGACATTGCCTAAACCCATCAGATTAATTGGTTCTACCAAATTGAAGGACTGTTTGAATTATACACAGCACACTGCAATAGCCCGGTAACCCGACGGTGGGCGCGAGGTGTACTAACGATTGTCCATGTGTTAGCCCCCTTGGTTTTCACATTCACGGGGATAAACATGAATATTTTCTCCTGTAGTTACCCTCCTTCCCTATTTTTATTTTTCCTAATTTTTAGTTTTCCAGTTGTTTTTAAAAAAACAAACTTTTTTGCCTGTCCCTAAGTATCCATATGTCCTAGGATAAACCCTCCCTATTTATTTTTAGGAATAACGAACCTAACATGGCCATGACTGAGATTCAATTCTAAACCTGGATATTTTTTTATAATAACAATAATGTTCAAACCATTCAACTCCATTTTCCCAGACGATCACACAAGGGTTGTGCTTTCGGACGATGGCGATGGAAATGACTACATCAACGCGTGTTAAATTGATGTAAGTTCCTTAACCTGAATTAAAAAATGTTATTTTGACGCACAGTTGTGTTATATGTGTAAGTATCAACAAATCAGTTTTATAAACGCCGAATGTCGTTTGGGTATTATGAAACTTTAAGAGATGTAAAATAGACACATTTTCGGTGGAAATCATGTATGATGTCATTTTGTAATACAGAGTAGGAAAACAACTTTACATTATTTAACGGGAGTGACATTTATATAAATAATTCCACCAATAACTGTTTTATTTGAGTCCAACTTCGGAATTCACATATCATCCCTACACAAGGGTCTGTTCAGTTGTAATAAAATTATCAATAAATGATTCCGTAAATTTAGCCGTGCACTTGGCACCAATGTTACTGTTCAGATTCTAGTTGCAATTAAATAAAGGTATAAGGAAAGTAGGGCCTCCATATTTATAGGTTTTCTTCGACAAATTTCCGCACATATTTCTAACGTATACGAACTTCTGGTGGTATGTGGAATTTTCCACCGAATTATATTAAATATACAGCATTTAACCGATGTTTTAGTGCCACAGCGTACCGAGAAAATACATCGCAACTCAAGGACCATTAGCGAAAACTGAAGGTGACTTTTGGAGAATGATGTGGGAAACTAAGAGTTCAATTATTATCATGTTGACCAACTTGTTCGAAAACGGAAAGGTAAAGTCTTAGCGGGCTTAATTTAATGTCTGTTCGTGTAACACAGTGGTTGAGTATAGTGTCTGTAAAGGTTGTTAACTTTCTTTGTTCACTCCTTAGACAAAAATCCACACAATAATATGTTATTTGCATAACTTAATTGCAGTTCCATTAAAAGTTATGAGAATTAAACCTATTAAAAGCCAAAATAACCATTTATTTGTGGCACGAGGCTTACTTTGTGCAACTTGGCCTTGAAATGGAAACAGTGAAAAAGAGGAAGAAATGAATAGGAATTCATACTAAAAATAGCTTGCTGACTAGGTTATATTTTACAACAAATGTATGTTTTGCAGAAGAAATGTCAGAAGTATTGGCCAGACTTTGGCGCGCAACGTGACTTCAAACAAATCAACGTAGCTTGCACACAAGAGGAAGTAATTGGTTGCTTTGTAAAACGAATCTTCACAATCAAACTTCCCGAAGTAAGTCAAGTATTTGCATTACCTGCATACTAAAGCATGGTCGATAAAGCTTTATTTAGTTTTCTGTTCCAAAAGTTGTAATCAACATTACTTATTAAGAAATTCAATATATGCATTAAATGAAAACTGGAATAAACACATTCTAATTTTGTTTGTAATTCGATTATTCCACAAGTGCATTTAATAACATATATGTAGGTGGGTGCATACATGTATTCATATAAAGCATCAGATCTTAAGGGTCTTTAATAAAGGTTTATTACTATTAAAATATAACAACACTATTTTTGGTTTATTTATATTATGTATGTCGTATTTATACTATCTGTGTTTATATTGATTTTAGTGTAATTTTACTAGTTGTAGTCATCCCATTGATGATGTATTTATACTATATATAGTGCTGTTATATACTATGTATTATTACTCATACTATATATAAAGTGTAATTGTACAGCAATATTCAGTAATGTATATTATATTTATCTTCCCAGGGTGCACATGATGTGACACAGTTCCATTACACAACATGGCCCGACCATAACATTCCAATCACAACAACTGGACTGCATAGATTGAAACACGCAGTCATGGAACAGCACAAGAAATCGGGTGAAAGCAAACCAATAGTTGTTCATTGCAGGTAAAATAAAATGTATTCATGTTTTATCCAGATGACTGGGAAAACGCATGTGGCATTATTACACTAGGCAATCATTATATTACTTTGGTTTCACCTTTAGGATACCTATTACAGTGTGCGAATATTTGAGATGTTCTTTTAGTTTTATGAGAACCCATTAATTGGCTGGGTTCAAAGTTTGGTAAAAGCTTTTTCCAGGGCACACCCGACTAGCTAGCAACCAGTTAAGAATCCGCAACTTTTTAACTAAAAGGCAACAAAATAACCCACCAAGCTGTTTGGTCAGATAAGAAGTTATGAGGAATTTATAAAGTTTTTAACGAATTGTAGTATAGTTCTTGATGACAGAAAAACTACCATTTGATTTTAAAGAATCCTTGCAAGAAAAATCAACCTCATTTCTAATTATTGCAATAAACTTACTTAAGGAATAGACCATGTATTTGGGTCAGAAACGGAAAGTTTGTCAGACGTCAATAAGCGTAGTTTCGTTAATAAGAAATTAATTGCACAAAACACTATTCACACGTTAATTGTTTTATTCTAACGTTAACAATCATTTATATATATACAATCATTTGCCTTTTAATTGTTTCATTTTAACCTTATATTATGTAACAAAAGAATGAAACTTTGTATCATCGCATAATACAACTTAAGTTATGTTAAGTTTGTAAGAAAGTAAAGTTAGTCTGTATAAATAAAATGTATAGTACCATGGCAGTAGAATAAAGCATTGTATGAATAAACACAATGATGACAACCTATTAGCCTATTACTTATAAATAATTATAGGCGTTGGACTACGTTTTATTGCAATCATTACACAGAACAAATGTTACTATATTTGTTTGACACTACCATGCGTTTGTTATTGCATAAATGCCTTTTTAACTCCAGACGCATTTTTGGTAAGTGTTGTAAAAGTTTCCCTCATAAAATAAAACATGTATGTGGTACAATAATCGCGATACGCATTTATTAGTATCCTCAAGCAGTAGTATCGTGATTATTGATATATCGCTGCAGCCCTAATATCACCATTGCCAGGAATTTAATAATTAGATTTTCTTCCCTAAACGTAATATTCTGAATCGCACACAGTGCTGGAGCTGGTCGTACTGGGACCTTCATTGCTTTTGACAGCTTATCGATGCAAATGAATGACAGACCTTCAATCAATGTGTTCGATACTGTTGTCAACCTCAGAATGCAAAGAATGGACATGGTGCAGACTCCGGTGATTAGAAAAAAATAAACACTTTTCATCTTGGGGGTGGGGAAGTACCCTACGTATTCATATATTTTTATCATTGGCTAATACACCTTATTCCAACAGTTTTATCTTGGTGTTTAAACAGTATAAACACGGATACGGATTAGTAGTTAATTATGGGAGATTGGAATATATCGTCATGAGAAAATTTACTTAAGATATTGCAGTGTTTTGTATATTTCTTATTTAACATAACCGTCAACATAACGTGCCGGTATTGGTTAGAGCGCTTGCATGTAACAGAAGAGTGGTTGAATCGAAGCCAGTCACTGGCTTCTAAGGTCGTTTGGGTAAGGCAATCACTGTCTAAAATGTATTAATTAAATTAACTGAAACAGTAGAACCAATCATATACATACAAAACACTGTAATACCTACAGTAACCTTCGAGTGCAAGGTAAACTAACGATTTCCTGTTTACGATCTCTGCATTCTACCATTCACAGAAATATAACATGTTTTTATATTACGTATAGTGCAGTGGTTCTCAAACTTTTTAGAGTTGGGACCCACTATTAATTACCATAATTTATGGCGACCCACTTAACTTTATGTATAGTTGTTGTAACATGTGTGAGAGACGAAAGGTTTAATGACTTAAGGTCAGGTGAAGATTACGCCATGATTCAAGATTGTGTGATGTCACAATTGTGATAATTTCCCCTTGATTTTTGTATAGGAAATAGCCAGTATAGTTAATCAGAGCTTTCTATAACTTTTCACGACCCACCAAGATTCCTTTCGCGACCCACCGGTGGGTCGCGACCCATAGTTTGAGAAACGCTGGTATAGTGTATTTATACTACTTATGATATATAAAAACTAGTTAAAATTAAAGCCAAGGCAATATTTTTTAGCTGTACTACAGAGAGTTCACAGTAATATAACATCCTATATTGCACCACAGAATCAATACATGTTCCTACACAAACTGGTTGCAGAGGTTTATATGCTTGGGCAGACGGACATACCCATGATGTCATTGGAATCGAAAACAAAGGAACTGGAAAGGTTTGTTGTGAAAAATATTTGATTTGGTCACCCAAGTTAGAAAATTATATGTTGTTTGCTGACACGAGTTTTAAAAATATAAAATAAATAAGTTTGCGTCACATCAGTCTCCTTTAGTTGCTAAGCATTTTTGTGATCATTGTGTTAATTCATGTGGAAGCAATTGGCTGTGTTTCGCAGCTCATCACCAGGTAGGTAAGGATCCTAATACAATCTTTACCCTGACCGTTTTCTTCCTGGAGCCTACCTTAATAGAAGTCTAAATGTCTTGGAGTCAAATTAAATCTTTAAAAACGTATTTTACAAAAGTTTAAAAAATTTGCAAGCTCAGGGAAATCAAGTTAACCCGTGTTTTGACGATTGTCGTTATCCCATACACGGAGATAAAACAGAAAACCAATTATCAATTTATCAACTACGCGAACAAATATACCGATTGAATGTTAACCTTAATCCTTTCAGCGCAAGACCGGGTGAAAAATCCGGTTATGCTACTGAATTGGAGAAACTGGATTCACTTCATTTTAACGAGCGAAGTCATAAATACGCAACGGAAAACAGTGATAAAGATGTGATAATCTCATGTAAGTGAATTTGATTTAGCCAAAACAAGAATTTACATCAAATAGCAGGACTTCTTACTAGTACAGCATGAACATTTTGTAACCTTCTTCAGTTGCTATGCAACCACTTATTTCTTAAATTTTTCCTATGCACAAAGAATTAATAAAAACACCATTTTAGATGACCACTCAAGGATAACTCCTGGCATAAACTCAGAGTCATCTTACTACAATGCTTCTTTTATTGAGGTCAGTTCTTTCTTATAATTATTATTTTTGTTAGTTAAATATTGCTTTTAAGTTTTTGTGCTAACTATCAAAGTTGTATTTTAAACACAGGGTTATGGGCGAAGGGGAAGAGTTTTGATTGCTGCAAAAGGACCCACCAGTAACACCACAGAGAACTTCTGGTATGCTGTCATTGCAAACCAAGTCCACACTATTGTGTCGCTGAGATCAATCGATGAGGTATTTGTATTCTTGGATGTATACCTACTATGAATGCCTCTGTTGATTCACTCGGTTTTGCGATTTTCTATCACATACAATAGATACAATGACTACAGTAAATAGTTTTACTTTTGCCCAGTATTAAACCCCCTAAACTCTGGTATAAATGAGTTCTAGAAACGTAATATTTTGACAATTAACATTTCATAACCATCTTAGCAATTAACTGTATTATATCAGATCCTAATACTTTAATAAAGGCCGAAAGCTAACCCGACTGCATGTATTACTTTAGCTTGTCGGCAGTGTTTAAAATGGTTCAACTAATCATGTAACACAATTTTAAATATATATATTTGAAGCGTCGTACCCAGGGTATAACTACAGTGGCTTTGTTTTGATGGCACTGTTGATTGTAATGGTACTAAGACCTGGTGAAGAAATGCAATATTTAACATTTAAAGTTTTAGGAAGACGGTGAATTGCAGATTAAACAAATTTCTTTTAGGAATCAAAAGAAAATTGCTGTCCTACCATGGCCCAACCTGAGTGGCAAACCCACGATCTCACTGTAAACCTACTGGAAGAAGAAGACATTGGGAACAACATAATTAAGCGATTGTTGGTGATTTCTCAGTCCCAGAATGCTGTGAGTGTTCCACTTTTATAGACATATCTTAATTTTTGATTCGTATATGTACTTAACTTTTGGTTAAATTATACTTGTCGTAAAATACTTTGTGTGCACTTTCCACCAGAAATTCGAATTTGGATTTTACCAGCTGACCAGTTGGATGGCAGACACAGTTCCAAACAATGCAAATGATGTCTTGGAACTCATCAAGAAAGCTCAGGAATCACAGAACCAACATAAAGGAAGAATTCTAGTTTATTGCAAGTATGTCATTGTTCTTATCGTAGGTATAATGATACTTTCTATTAAAATAGTTTATTCCTGTGGGGTTAACACACGGGCAATCGTCAGATCACCATGCGCCCACCGTCGCGTTACCGGAGCTATTGCGGTGTGTATGAATCCGACGTTTTTTCAATTTGGTAGAACCCATTAATCCGCTGGGCCCAGGCAATGTCTGTTAAGTGCTTTGCCCGAATACACAATTGACTAGCTAGCAACCTTTCGAGTTATATGTGTTTCGTCATACTCTTTCTCCTCCAGCTGAATAACTTGGTTGGTTTTTCATCGAAACTGGTCACAAAGCTGGTTCGCTGTGTCCCAGTTGCAAGGCATTTTAGTTGGAAATCACCCGAACCCACTAGATTAATGCGTTCTATCAAACCTAAGTAAACGTCTTAATCACACACAAGACAGTATAGTTAACATTTCATGGAGGTTGCCCCTTTCCATTAGGCTTAAGTAGTCGAATAAAAAATGACTTGATCCTCCCATAACCAGTGTTATAATTAC
>CH002368.1:438938-456711 GCA_000149265.1 Ciona savignyi
TAAACAGGCGGGTAATGTCCAAGGACTTAGGGGAGATCAAGCGAACCCCTTTAGATTAATGGTTTCTACCTATATTGAGGTAACGTCGGAATCATACACAATACACTGCAAAAGTTCCGGTAACTTCATTGTGGTCGTGAGATAATCAGGCGGTGGCGCGTAAAAGAACGCTCACTTACGTATTCGCGAAGTAATCTAAAGAGTGTAGGTGTGATGACTCCCCTTGCCTTTTACTATTCACGTAAACATGATTATCCTATAATATTACATTTACAGCTTCTCTATCGGTTTGTGTATTACTGCATGGCGGAGTTTGTTTCAACTTTCGATGTATACGCCAACTTCAATGGATAGCATCACTGTGGCATGACGTCACTGGCATGACGTCACTGGCATGACGACACTGGCGCTTCCTTTGGCGCGAAAGATAATTCAATTTCCTCAGATTTAAATATTATTCAGAACGTTTTGTACCATGCTTACCGCGACTATATGCGCGGAGGAAAAAAACGAAGATAAATCGTATAAATGGTAACCCTCCCCTATAATACAGAGTTACGTGAAAAGTACGTCCAAAAAATTAAAACCCTATGTGAAAAGTGCCAATTTAAGGACTTGTCTGCAGATTTTTTAATATAATGTTTTTTTAAGTTAGCATGATTACTTTCTTTTTACTATTTTTAAAATCAAGATGAACTAACGTGTGTAAAACCACTTGTAGGACGATGTGTTATATACTGTGATATTTTCGTTAAGTTATTCGTATGATACGTAAATATGTATTTGTGACATGACAATGTGATTAAATTGATCAACATTCGCTCGTATAAATACTTATTTAAGCTTTAGTTTAAGGATATAACCCCGTATAACAGTGCGACATTTTTGATGTTTTGATATTGTAACAGAGTTGAAAATGAATTTATAGGGATTTTGTGTACAACGGTTTATGAACTTGCCAATTTACTGTAAACTTTTATACTTTTTTTGTACGTATTTTATGAAGTATTGTTTATTTTAATTATTTGGGACTGTTTAATCACTGTTGATTTTTCACATTGGCACTTTTTTGATTTTTTTGTTGATTAGTTCATTAAGCCTGGGAATTTTATATGATTTTTTGATTTGTTATTTTAATTACTAGATCACCAAGAAATAAATCATATGTAAAACTACAAGCTGTATTGTCCGGTAAAAAAACAATTCTATAGTGGGTAGGGTGAAGATCGAAATGTGCACTTACCCGCTAGGACCTTGCTTATATCCCCGTGAGGTCGAACGGAATTCGCAATTCCAAAAATAAGGCGTGCAAATCAAAATAATTACGGCTGTAACTTGATTTACCTATAACCATAAAAAGCCCACTATATAATGGCGCGGTAGGTTGCGTTAACATCCTGTAGTGGTTCGTAGCACTCGCATGTTGGAAAAAAGTAGAGTCGTATGGCAGATTGGTTAACGACCGATGCATATATCGATATCTTGAAGCGGCAGCTTCTTTATTTGCAGTAACACACAATGGAAAAGAAACTCGTTACACAAACCCAAAGCGATGGGCACAAAAAGCACATAAAAAAGGCAATGCGCAATGACTTCACACATTATGTAAAATAGATGACGGGAGGTCGCTACAATCTATACAAAAACAGTCTTTGTAACGAGTCCATCACGGGTTCGAAACTTAGCACAAAAAAAATGTTGGATATAAAAGCTCTATAGTGTGGCTAGAGATATATAAAACTAGGGAGGGTCAACCACGTCTTTAACATCGATATTTTTAAAACGCCCCTTGAGTGTACCCTATATAGAAACTAATGGTTTCTTGAGTTACTAATTTAGACTTGATATTTATATTTCCTGAATTAAAGAAAAGGGTTGCCTAAATCACTTAATTTACCTTATACAAAGTACATACCTTTATTTTCTGCAATCGGGCTCATGGGTTCCCGAGTTACCAATTTAAACTTGATACCTAAATTTATTAAGTAAAATGATCGGGTTGCCTGGTTTTATTAAGTATCTAAGGATTACTTTTTTATTTGCATTTTAATTCACCATCGATTTATGTTAGTTTTAGGTATTTTTCTGTTTTATTTAAGTGGTAACAGTGTAAATATATTTACTTAATATATTAAGGGACATTCCGTGTTAACTCAGGATGTGTATAGCGTCAAATTGTTCTTTCTTTGTTCATTTTATTTATCAACTTTTGTTTACAATTTGGGGAAATAATCCCTACCAGTTCTGAAATATCGGATTTAAAAAAATAATCGACGCCGAAAATGGACAAACCGGCCATCGTGTTTTTCCGGAATATTTACCAAGATTGCTCATTTTATTTCCTTTTTATATAATGAGTAAATGATACTATTCACTAATTTCAGTGGAGATGAATTTGTACAGATTACCCGAAAAGGGGTAAAAAGGCGTACGCATATATTTTGTTCGTATTTAAATTCCCTATCTAATTTTTTTGTATTTGATTTTCTAGTTTTTTATAGGCTTAATAGCAGTAGGATTGGTTATATACTATAAAAAATAATATTAGAAACATCTTACATATATATATATATATATTCTATTTTGGGGCATATTTTTTCGTGGTAAACTAGATAATTTTAATTTTATTTATGTTTTTTAGATTCTTGTTGTACATCTTTGACCTTCTTGGAAAAGTAAAATAAATATTCCTCTCTAAACGAATTTCCTCTTGAATCTTTTACAATTAAAGATTGAGGCAAACTATGAACACGCTAATTATTATTCCTGAAAGTTTTAACTCCATTTGATATTTTACCCAATGACCTGACGACCGAACATGCTGTCACCATCAGCGTTATCCAGAAAAACAAATAAATAAAATTCAAATGTGTTCCTTTTAATTTATTTCAAGTACAACACCATTTTATAAAAAAACGAACTTTAATATGCGACATGAATATTATACATTAAAATGTATTACTTTACTATAATTAAGAAAAGTTAATTTTATCCGGTACGATCTTGATTTTTCTTTTGTCAGCGTAACAGGCATCTGCGGTCTCCAGGTCTTTGGGTAGAACGCGCTATTAAATCAGGTGTAACTTTCAGGGGTCGTAAATGGCTTGGCCATAGTTTGCTTCGACTTCTAATTTTTTTTAAACCGAAGAGAAATTTCGCTAGGAAAAAAGTAAAAAAGGGGCAAATGTTTCAGCATTTAACGCCGATATCTCGGGATTAGAAAGGATTTTAAATTTAAATTTATTCTTAATAAAGAATTACAACACGAATCAGAAAACTACAATTTAAATTACCCAGTGTTCCCCAGGAAATCACCCAAAATAGTATGGGTCTAACCCAGGGGTGGGCAACTTTTCTAGTCGGCGGGCCAGATGTGGAAAATTAAAGTCTTTGGTGGGCCGGAATATTAGATAAATAATATTCACTAACTTAACCACATATCTATTCACTAAATTATTGTCATATAGTTTCCATGTTTCGTCAAATAATGCCGACTAATGTTATGGCTTTTTAATACCCCAACAGTCTGACCATACAGTTAACATACTGCTTTGTTGCCAATCTCTGTAAAAATATTTTGGTATCCAATCTTGGTTAAATGCTCGACAGTCTCTTTTAAATTTACGTTTCTAAGGATATTTCATGGTTAATAATCCTTAATAATTTATAAAATCCCTTTATATTTAGAATTTAAATATAACTAATAACAGCTAGAGAAAATTTTACCCTAACAGTCACGTTGTTAAACAAGTATCCAGCAGCGGGTGATGTTTATAACGCTGTTTGCTTTGACCTTGTTTCTTTAAAAAGTGTGCTAATACAATTGTTTGTTCACTAAAGTAATTGTTTATTTCACCAGCTCGCAGTAACAGTGCGGTAAGAGAAGAGCGATAGACAACTTTTAGGAAGGATGCATATTACAGAGTGTGGTTGGATACAGACAGCGGGCCGGACCTGGGCCGCATTACAGGTTATTGTTAGATTCAGTCTGGGGGCCGGTCAAAATCCCTTCACGGGCCGGACCCGGCCCGCGGGCCGTATGTTGCCCACCCCTGGCCTAACCAATAATAACTACAATCTTATTACGCTTATAAATGAGGTGGAAACACAAAACTAAGATAAATATATAATAGAATTTAAATATGAACAAAAACTATGCGTAAACCCCACCAAACTTTCTCTAACCCTTTTTTTGGGAAATCTCCATTTATTTAATTCCACCTAAATGAGTGTCAGTTGAATTTACGCTTTATATAATAAGAAAATGTCCAATCCAGCATTTAAAGAATATCTGACGCTCCGGACCAATCTTGAACAAAACAAATAGTTACGTATTAGCCCGCAAAATAAATGTGTACATTTTGTATTTAAGATCTAATGTTGTTTACATTTCCTCCAATGCAATTTATCTCAGCATCGGCTTTGTTTTTTTAGTATTAAGAGCCCGTCGGAAAGTTCTTTCAAAATAATTGTTAGATATTTATCAAGTAAAGTTATTTTAGTCTTGTTTAATTTATTAGTCACGATTCAATTAATCACTCGATAAGACGGTTAGGATGTAGGCTGGGATTCAACTTGTCTATTCAGAGGATATAAGCACTGCCAACGTTTCCTGTTCCCGGTCAGAAATATAAATTCGTCATCTGAACATACACATATAGAACTTGCGCGAGCTTTGATAAATCGAACAAGGAAATGAGTTTTGTTTGTGAACGGTGTATGGTGTCATCAAGCCTACATCATTTTGGCGGCTTGATGTCAGAACAACTGAATATTTAATTATTTGTTTTCTTTAGATACCCGGGGTTGTTGTATCTGGCTATAAACACACGTTATTGCTATCAGCATCTCTGGTGCTAATTGTTTCTGACGAGCCACTCTTTAAAATGCCCACAATGCCGTTATAGTCGTTCGCCTTCCCTCTGAGTATTCTATTTCTATAATAATCTCGTTAGCGCATAACACACCATAAAATAAACACTACAAGCAAATGGATAGCCTACTTGCTGCAATGTTATACCCAAATGGATTACCAGTCTATAAAACAGACAAAAACATCATATAGAGCGCAATGACGCCACTCTTGAAGTTACATATAAATTAAGTGTACGAAAACAGACAAAATGATTAATCACTGTTCACCAAAAAAAATAACATCCATAGTCGAGGTACCAATGTTCACACAAGTGCTCTGTCTTGTGTGAGTCAACCTGTGTTGCGTTGGTGGATAAATAGGTGGCTGTTCGTGAATTAAAAGATAAACATACCTCATTGTTTCTGATGATCGGGCGCTTGCTTTAAATAACCTAAATAACATCTTCTAAATTATCTTGTAAAATCCAAAAAATCTAGCGATGTAAGACTTATATAGTATTAAACAGTAGGTCGATTATTTTGTACTGCATACAGTATAATTTAATGCACCGTATATATATATACAGAGAATCGTGTTACTCGTAATGCAGCACACTGCATAATTAAGAAACCGCCCAGTTATGACTAACATTAGAAATAACACGATCAGGCATACACGGAAGATGCGGTTTCACAATCAAATGATAGTAGCAACACTATGCTGAACAGTACAGTAATTTTATATGTAGGTTAGGAAAGAAAAATGAGGGGATTTTATATGCCAGCAATCTTTGTGTTAAATATTTTATCATTTCTGCAACGAGCTGATAGTCAAAGTAAGCTATTCTTGAAATTTCTTAATTTCCAAAAAAATTATTGTTCTTAATATAACCGTACGTGTTTAAGGTACTGTCTACAATGGAAGTCAGATAACCGTCGTCGCATCAAGAAAAACATTTGATGAAGCTCGAACCCACTGTCAATCATTACTCGGTGATTTGGTTATTATCAGAGACAGTCAGTTGCAGAATACAATTAAACCGCTCTTGGATTCATCGATTATTTGGAGTTCGTGGGGATCAGGGCAATGGGCTGTCGGTTACTGGATCGGTGGTTCGCGGGCATCAGGTGTCTATTGATACTAGCACTACAATTGTAGCAAAAAACGTTAAGCCGGAATAGTAATTTGTATCTTATTGATGGACCCCATTGCCACAGAATATTAATTATATTATTAAAAATGTCACTATAGAATGTCAACCACGTGTTATCCACCATTATTTTAAAACCCTGTTCAATATACGGTATATTTTCTACACGTAGAAACGATTGGGTTGCCTGGTTACCTTATCACGTTTGGTATATCTTAATTTAAGTGTATATATATAGTATGTTTATGCAAGAAAAAAAACTAATGGTCCCCGAGCATGTTTTGCGAATAAAGAATTAACGTTGGTATTCTAAAAAACGACAATAATAGAAACAAAGAAATCAAATTGTTTCAATATTATTGCGGGCTTTTCGGGGATATTTTATTTAATGTATTTTTCGTTGTTATTTAATAATTCTACAACGATAAATAGCCTTAAATGCGAGAAATGGTAGATGTGCTAATATTTTTGTGCTTGGTGGTAGTTTCCCTTGGGTGATTTATTTACAATTTGTCACTGCATATCTAATACATTTTATCTAGCACTTCCAACAAGTTAAACTCAAAGTTCATTTCATTTTTGTTATTATGGAAAGTTAAAGCAGACGACTAAATGTAACATAATAATACAGCACCATATTATAATAGTAGGTTGCTGTGCAGATTGTTATTTATCCTTGGTAATTATAGATACGAGCTTATAAAATACCTACCAGGTATACGAGCACATTATGCCAAGCACATTGGTTGGTGTTCGATCGGAATTATGTGATTTGTCTACGCCACCACTATTTCCGAAATATAAAGATAACATCTATCTAGTCATGCTAAAGTAAAATATTGGATTATACGTATCAAAGCAAACATAAAAGGCTACAACTTATGCGATGCTTTAGCATACGATTCTAAAACGCGGGACATAATAACAATCGCAAATCCATGAGGCTCAAATAAAAATGTGCTTAAGCAATAATAAAATACACTATTATCAATTATACAAAGCTGGAAACGAAAGTCTAAAATAAACTAGAGAGTGTCAACCACGTGTTTAACCACCACCATTTGTAAAACACATTTTGTATATTCATGCTACAGGGTCCCTGACCACAATTTGTATTTTATACACTGAGTATGTAGTTTGTTTCTGCAAGCATAAACGCATGGGTCCCATAGTTGTCCAACCAAACTTCTTTTCAATGTGTAGTTAAAAAAAGAATAAACATCTGAATTTACACACATTTTACCTTAAATGTTTTAAATTAAACCTTTTTAAGCGCTGTAATGAAATAAAGGAAATTCCCCTGGGTTTAGTAGACGAGTTTCTGTTTTTACATATTATGTTGGCCATGTTATGTAACAATTCTTAAAGTTTTAATGTGATTTGTCGACTCCTTGTTGGAGATGTCAGTGCGATATGGCATGCCTGTCACAATCATAATTCAGGAACATATCTTCGTTTTTTGGGGAATTACTCTAAGCCAATTGTTTTCTTTCTTTTAATTGGCCTAAAGTGTCTAATGGTCTAACATTTAACCAAATCTGATCAAAATTAGAGCAGCCGTTCAAGCGCTATGCCCAAAAAATCTAATTTTTTAGAAAAAAAATGTTTTGGTTTTTAACGTCTCAGGGGAATTTCCCTAGATTCATTACCCAAAAATTTGGTTTCTGCATATCTAGACCATGTTCTGTTACAAATGTCAAATTTTTATTGCGATTTCATTACTCCTTTTGCTAGATTTCGGGCAACATGGCATGCTTGTCACAATCATAATTAAAGAACAAAATCCGATTTTTAGGGTATTTCCCTGGGTAATTTTTTATTTCTTTTAAGTGTTAAATCAGTGACTAATGCACTTACATTTCACCAAATCTGATACAAATTGTATCGGTCGTTCAAGCGCTATGCCCAAAAAAGGCTATTTTTTTAGAAAAAAATACCGTTTGGTTTTAACGTCCCAGGGGAATTCCCCTAGATTTATTACCTAAAATTTTGATTTCTGCATGTCTAGACCATGTTTTCCAACAAATCACCGAGTTTCATTGCGATTCCATTAACCCTTCTGGTAGATGTCGGGGCGACAAAGCATGCCTGTCACAATTATCATTTAAGAGCAAAAGTTTAATTTTTAGGGTATTTCCCTAGGTAATTTTTTTATTTCTTTTAAGTGTTAAATCAGTGACTAGTGCACTAACATTCCACCAAATTTGATTCAAATTGAAGCAGCCGTTCAAGCGCTATGGCCTAAAAAGCGCAACTTTTCATAAAAACTACCGTTTTGGTTTTTAACCTCCCAGGGGAATTCCCCTCAATTTATCACCCAAAATTTTGGTTTCTGCATATCAAGACCATGTTGTCTAACAAATGACAAAGTTTTATTGCAATCCCATTATTCCTTCTGGTAGATGTCGGGGCGCCATGCCATGACTGTCAAGCGTTTGACGAAAAAAAAAAAGAAAAAAAAGAAAAAAAAAAGAAAAAAAAAAAACGGACAAAAACAATATGTGTCCCATTTTTCCAAATGGGACCCATAATGAATATAGAATCCTAATATAAAAAATATATGCGTACGGCTAATACCCATCTGTAACTATTATCCTGTCCGGCCCGGTGGTCTAGCATAGCGGTTAAGTGCGTCGCCTTTCAATCGAAAGGTTGCAGGTGCGAAACTCGTCGCTAGCTAGTCGGTTGTGTCCTTGGGCAAGGCACTTTACGGACATTGCCTGAACCCAGCAGATTAATGGGTTCTACCAAATTGAAGGAACGTGTCTATCATATACAACGATGGGCGCGAGGTGATCTGACGATTGCCCGTGTGTTATCCCCCTAGGTTTTCCCATTCACGGGGATAAACATGAATATCCTATCCTATCCATCCTGGAAATCCCCAGAAATTTAATTCAGCTAAAACTAGTGACTAGTATTATTTACTCTGCAGTAATTACAAATGTATAAAACAGCTAAAGACTTAAAACCACTACAAATTGATAGGAAAATTCGGTGCCAAGAAAAAAGATTTAGATATCCCGTAGGCCTACTCACCGTAAACATATTTCGGGTAATCCCCCAAACTGAACCGAACACAAACCAGTTATGATTAGTTTCATTTAGCATTGTGTTACACTCATTAATGGGCTGAGGATTTGAAGTCATTGTTTTCAGGAAAAACCGATTGGAAATGGTGGGATGGAACGCGATTACCCCCGGCGGGAGCCACCGATGCTTACCAACACTGGATCGGCGTTGAACCTAATGCCCCTGTTTTACAAAAGGCATGCGCAGCGTTGACTCCGTACGATTCTATCTCCCCTTACTCGAACATCAAAGGGGGTTGGCTGGATGACGCATGTACTGCTACGAAGTATTTTATTTGCCAAAGAGGTATTGCCTTTTCCAACTATGTTTATTTCTGTAAACAAATTTACCTACATGTGTAGCGTCCTAGTTTACTTTCATCCACTGTGCCTTATTCTTGAATTATTTTTTTTGTGACGTTCTTTTTAGATTACTGTTTATTTGTTGCGTCGTGATTGGTTTATTTTGTTAAATACATGTTTTCCTATGTAAGTGCATGTGGGCAGTTGCAGTATAGCTGAATTGTTATGTGAATGTTATCAAACGCAAGTCGAATCACTACACATTTATTAAAATTTAGTCTACAATTGCAATGTTAGTAACATTATGTTACACATACATTTTTTCAAACGTCTACAACCACATGATATGAAGTTCTGATTCAAAAGCGCAGTTTGCTAGAAGAGTGCCTATAGCATGATAGGGACATTGCTTGAACTTAATGGATTGTACACAAATTTAACAGCGTTTGATAACTATGATGAAGTGAATAGGCAAACGCTAGGGTGATGACCACACTACAATCAAAGCCATTGCAATTTTTTAAATTTAAATACAACTTTTCTACTGAGACCTTTCTGCTATCGTATCTATGGTTTAGTTCAACCCATTAATCATTGGGTTTAACCAATATACATTTGGTGATATACTTTTGTTTATTTATATGTCCTACTGGTTCTGGTAGTTTAGAGCAACCCCTTTCAAGGCACCTAACAGACATTACCTGAACCCAGTGGAATAATGGGTTTTGCTAAATTAAATGAACATGAATCATATGCAACATACTGCAATAGCTGCGGTAACTCGACGGTGGGCACAAGGCGATCTGACAATTGCCCGTGTGTTAACTCCTTTGGTTTTCCAATTCACGTGGATAAACATGAATATCCTATTCTATTCTGTATAAGCCCCAGTATTAAATAGAAGCAAACGAACGAAGCACAGGAAACATAAAAAGACGGCAAAACAAACCGTCTGTAAAACACTTCATTAAAATATTTATACAGACTATTGTCTCTTTACTTGTGAAGAACAACCATAACCAAACCATTTAGTCATATGAACTGACATTAAGTACACTTTAACTTCGCAGATCTTTGTCAGCCTACGACTTGCCAAAATGGAGGGACGTGTAACAGATTACCAATGGACTACAGCTGCTTCTGTTTGCCTGGGTACAGTGGACGAAACTGTGAAACAGGTATTACGGTTGATGTGAATAGGAAAGACTTTATAACCTTCAGATCACGCAAATCAGGGGTTAAGAATTTTTTTAACTAGCAAAATGCTGGACCCAACTTATCCAATAACCCAATATGATCATACAAACTTGTTTGTATGCCTATTAAAACCCAGTGGTGTTTTTTTAAAGTCCGGATCTATTTTAAGCGGGAGTGAACAAAAATAGGCGGGCTTACAAGAAGAAACTAATGGGTCCATGATTTACCCAACTAAACATCAGTATTTTTTTTGAATTTTCCTTATCTTGCCTTGTGTAAAATTGTAAAAAAGTTATTATAAAATTACAAGTTCTTTATAAAAAGATGTATAACTTATCCTTAATGACAGCGTACATCTTAAACAGATCTATGTTTAAACACAACCTGCCAAAATGGAGGGACGTGTAACAGATTACCACTGAACTACAACTGCTCCTGTTTGCCTGGTTACAGCGGACGAAACTGTGAAACAGGTGTGTACAGCATATGGACGAACAATTGCTTTAAAATACAATATTATTGTTAATGATACATACGAACATGAAAGTTAAAATTAAAGCCAATGTAACAACAACATTAATTCGGCCAGCCTAAAATATGAATTTTATCCTAGCCACTTACCATAATTAACCATATACCTTCAATAGATCTATGTCAGCCCTCGGCCTGCCAAAATGGAGGGACGTGCAATAGATTACCACTGAACTACAACTGCTCCTGTTTGCCTGGTTACAGCGGACGAAACTGTGAAACAGGTTTTACGGTTGATGTGAATGTTAATAGGAAAGACTTTATAACCTATAGATCACACAAATCAGGGGTTAAGGATTTTTTTAACTAGCAAAATGCTGGAGCCAACTTATCCAATAACCCAATATGATCATACAAACTTGTTTGTATGGCTATTAAAACCCAGTGGTGTCTACTTTTTGTTTTGGGGGAATATGAATAATAAAACCCACATAAAAAGTAAATGTTATTATTATTGTGAGTTTTAAGTACCGATATAACTTATGGTAACAAAAATTTATTGAATTAATATATTTCAGATGTATGTTCTTCAAACCCCTGTGTAAATGGTGGGAACTGTAGTCGAAATGTGGACGGGTATACTTGCCAATGTCTACCTGGATATATTGGACGAAATTGTGATCAGGGTAAAAAATATTTTTGCATATATGGTACAACTAGCATTTTAGAACTTTATTTTTATTGATCACTGGGCAGTTTTCCGGTGTCTTCTTTTAGAGTGAAGCTATTTAAGTTTCATTACTGTATGCTACAATGTAATTACCCAATAAACTTAATTGATTGGTACAGGATATAGGTAGAAGTGTGGCGTTTATGGTTATCTGACAAATTTATTACAGATTTGTGTGTTTCATTCCCATGTCAAAACAATGGAACGTGTAATAAACTACCACAAAACTATAGCTGTTCATGTTCTCCAAGCTTCACTGGAGCAAACTGCGAAAG
Organism: Ciona savignyi; assembly: GCA_000149265.1. Classification (NCBI taxonomy): domain Eukaryota; kingdom Metazoa; phylum Chordata; class Ascidiacea; order Phlebobranchia; family Cionidae; genus Ciona; species Ciona savignyi. The sequence continues at coordinate 450,991 of CH002368.1, forward strand.
CGGTGAGTCATGTTTATATGATAAGATCACGACCAACTGTGTGATGTTGTATTGGGAACACCTGGTTGCAGCACTGATTGTCGTTTAATATGTATATTTCTAAAATTACATTGTCTCTTATTCAGTGGAACTTTAAATTAACAACAAAAAACGATTAATCAGTTGGTTTCTTATACTAATAAGAAGATTGGATATTCTCTTCATTGAAAAAATAGTATGAATAATCATAAGATTACTTCGTGTACACTGTTAGAGTAACACAAGCTATTCTAGTGTGTCGTATATGATTGAGATATTTCCTGAATGTTTCTTTAAGTCCGTATTCCTCTGTGTTAAGTTGATGCCCGTTAAGTGCCTTGGCCAAGTACACGACCCTTTTTTTAGTGGTTGATTTTAATACCACAATCTTTTGTCTGCCTACATACCGTTGACACTTTTATCAATTGAACTATATAGCCAAGCATGTATTAGATGACTAAATGTTAAATGTAGGGTCGCTCAGAAGTAAAATGTAGGGTTGCTCATTGTTAAATAATAAGACAATTGTTTTTACCCAGCTTTCTTTTTTCAATCCGCAAATGGTTGTGAACTTCATATAAACAAAATACCATCACAATCGGCTTCATATAAAGAAGCAGAGACGCAGTGTACAACCTTACAAGCATCACTTGCCATCGTAAAATCAAACGAAACCCAAATCAATCTCAACCAAATCCTCGGACATTGGTTGGACAATATAACAATATGGATTGGAGGTAAAACAAGCAATTCAACTTGGTTGTGGTCGGATGGTAGCAATATAGATGGTTACAATAACTTAATAAACCAATCTGCACCAAATGTGGCTGGTTGTTTGTCTTTGGCTCGAAATGGAAGTTGGTTTGCAGAGAATTGTTCTACGATTATAGGATATGCATGTGAGAGGCTTGGTAAGCTTTATAAATAACATTTTATCTATGTTAAGTTAACCCAGTCATTTTGTTTTCATTTAATCATTTTGCATGGTAAGCTTTTTAAATAATATTCCATCTATGTTATGCACAAGTAAACCCAATCATTTTGTTTTAGTCAATGGGACAAGTTTGTGTACATCTTCTCCATGTGCCAACGGTGGAGTTTGTACCGAAAGCGGCTGCCACTTTCACTGCACTTGCCAGCCCAACTTCAGTGGCTCCAATTGTGAAATATCTCGTTTGCCAAATACTGCCACCCAAGGTTATATACATTTTGATATTTGTATTTTGTAACTTGATTATTAAGTTAAGTATAATTGTAGGCATCTATGATTAAGGACAAACTTTTAAAGATGGTAAATTAACTCAAGCAGCCCTTTTATTATGGTATTTTCCATTTTTTATTCTCATAGAGGCAGATGCTATTGACACCTTGTTATTTATCTCTGTAAACTTATGAGCAAGATTTAACATTAAAAGTTCACCACAGCATTGAATCCCGTGGTGTACATCATTTCAATATGTGGTGTTCTTGTAGTGCTGGTCATTATTCTGGTGATTGTTGTGAAAAAACGAAGGTATGTACCTGTGGATTGTATCAATGGTATTGTGTCTTGTTGTGTATTTTCGTACTTTAAACTATCTTACAAAATAAATGTCATTAATTAACAAACACACAACAGTTGCTCGTTAATCCAACTAGGCACAAGTTGTTGATGATTCGTGGTAAAAATTCTTATAGCCTCTCCTTGTTTTTCTTGTTATACCATCTGTGTCCCATACTTTGCATAGGGCACGTCATTTGTTGTTTTATATATTACAGAGGAAAAGCCAACAAAGACCAAGTTGAACCCATCATTTTGGAACAGCAAAACCTCGAAGGTGACTGAATTTTCCACTGCTGAATTGATAAACAGGGACAATTTTACGTTTTCTAGCATTTTTACGGTTGTGTGCTTGCTTGGGCACGATACTTAATTGTTGACTTGATTATGGATATGTAAGTTATTATATAGGATACTCAGTAATGTAATTTTACCAAGAAAAGGAAAACGCAAGGGAATTTTTACCTTGTGAATACATAAGGAAGCTTTATTACCTAAGTAACAGATTACCTCGTGCCCATGGGTAAGTTATCAGTGTAGTGTGTTGTGTATGGTTAAGTTGTGCTTCAGTCTTGGCTAATACGGCAAAAACATCATTTATTCACAGGGGCACACAACCAACAGGAAGCAGTGTACGAAAACTTGGCTGTCCAAACTAACAGTGAATCCCATTCCATTGTCATTGCACAATTGCCGTCAATGCTCAAGGATATGTACAATGCAAGAAGCAGTATTTATCTGGTGCCACAATTTAAACAGGTGTGGACTTATTGTAGGATAATTATGCTCACAAGTCTGCATAGAGGTGTTAAAACATTAAACAGACTAAATTCATTTCATATTCCATTTCAGCAAATAATAAATGTCCTTATTTTGATGTAGCAGTTACTTATATCTATCGTTGGCAATTGCATCTTAAAAAATACATACATTTGATATCTGTATCAAAGAGATACTATCAAATGTTTATTATTGACTCCAGTCAAATTAATATTTATAAAAACGTGTTAGATGTTGGAGACAGCAGCTCGATTGCATAAAGGTCAAACTACGTTTGCACTTTTGCCCAAAAATAAATCGAAAAATCGATTCAAGAATATTCTGCCATGTAAGTATGAATTTGTGGTTTGTCAAATAAAAAAAACTGTACCAAGAGATATCGGTGTATAAAGTTTGTTTTGTTTTATATATCAAGTTTGTGGCAATTCTAAAATAACGGAAGGAGAAAATCTGATCTTATTATAAAAAATAACTCTAACCCTGCCCGAACACTCATGTAACCCCAGAACTAGCGCTAACATTAAGCCAAGCTCGAATCCTAACCACTTTATCTTTATTTAAGTTGTCCAACAGATTAGTCTGGTGATTAGGTACGTCGCCTTTCAGCCGAAGGGTTGCAGATTCGAAACTGGCCGTTAGCTAGTCGGTTGTATCCTTGGTCAAGGACTTAAACGGACATTGCATGAACTCAGCAAATTAATGGGTTGTATCTAATTAAAGGAACATGTGAATCATACACAACACACTGCAATAGCTTCAGTAACCCGGCGGTGGATGCGAGGTGATCTGACGATTTACTGTGTTTTTTCCCCATTGGTTTCCCCATTCACATAAATAAGCATGATTATCCAACCCATAGTTATCCTCCTTTCCTTGTTTTTTACCTTCTTTGAGTCTTATAGTTGTTCCTTAGAAACAAATTTAGCTTTCTCTAAGTTTCCATTTGTCCTAGGATATATCAGCCTATTTATTTTTAGTAATAATAAACCTAACATGACCATGCCAGGGATCCAATTCTAAACCTTGATATTTTTTTATAATAACAATAATGTTCAAACCATTCTACTCCATATTTTCAGACGATCACACAAGAGTTGTGCTTTCGGACGATGGTGACGGAAATGACTACATGAACGCGTGTTACATTGATGTAAGTTCCTGTCTTTTTAAAATATTGTTTTTAATTTGACGCACTGTTATGTTATATCTGTTTGTATCACCAAGATAAATTTTATTTCCTTAAATGTAGCTTGTGAATGATGAAATTTCAGTCAAATAGGCGCATATTTGGTGAAATATCATGTGGCGGGCTTATTATGTAAGAAGGATTATGAGAAAAAACTTACTTTAGCGTCCAATTGCCGCATATTGATTATTTTCCGACAACAAATATACTCACATTTTTCCAACTGATCCGAACTTCTGGTGGTATGTGGACTTTTTCTGTGAATTCAATCAAATCTACAGCTTTTAACCGATATTTTAGTGCCACAGCGTACCGGGAAAATACATCGCAACTCAAGGACCGTTAGCAAAAACTGAAGGAGACTTTTGGAGAATGATGTGGGAAACTAAGAGTTCAATTATTGTCATGTTGACCAATTTGTTTGAAAACGGAAAGGTAAAGATTTGGCGGGCGACTTTAATGTCTGTTTGTGTCACACAGTGGTTGAGTATGGTGTCTGTAAAGGTTGTTAAGTTCCTTTTTTATCCCTTAGACAAAAATCCACACAACAAGATGTTATTTGCATAACTTAATTGCAGTTCTATTAAAAATTATGAGAATTAAGCCTATTTGAAGCCAAGGTAACCATTTATTTGTGGTACGAGTCTTACTTTGTGCAAAATTAATGGGTTTTAAGACTGAAGAACAGTTTCTTGCGAAGAATAGCTCACTGGGACTTGTATATTATACAACAAATGTATGTTTTGCAGAAGAAATGCCAGAAGTATTGGCCAGACTTTGGCACGCAACGTGACTTCAAACAAATCAACGTAGTTTGCACACAAGAGGAAGTAATCGGTTGCTTTGTAAAACGAACCTTCAGAATCAAGCTTCCCGAAGTGAGTCAGATTATTTGCATTACCTACATACTAAAGCATGGTCGACAAAGCTTTATTATTTAAAATATACCAAAGATGATAAGTTAGCCAGAAACGCGATCGTTTCTGCATGCGGAAAAAAATACCGTATATTCAACAGGGGTTTTAAAAATAGTGGTGGTTTACACGTTTATAGTGTAGTTTCCTTAGTTTATAGTGTATTCATACAATGTATTTATCTTTCCAGGGCGCACATGATGTGACACAGTTCCATTACACAACATGGCCCGACCATAACATTCCAATCACAACAACTGGACTGCATAGATTGAAACAGGCAGTCATGGAACAACACAAGAAGTCGGGTGAAAGCAAACCAATAGTTGTTCATTGCAGGTAACTGTTGCAGGATAAGATATATTTATGTTTAATCCCCATAAATGGAAAAAGGTTAATTTGCAAGCAATAATATGATTACTTAAGACCAATCACGAATCACACGTTGCTAATTGCAATCATTCGATTACAATAATAAATGTTGCACTATTTTTGTTTGACATCAATATTGCTTGTTGCGAAGTTTCCCTGGTACAACAATGCGTTGGTGGGAAAAATCGCGCATTTATAAGTATTGGTGCTGAGTAGTATAGATAATATCACGATTGTTGATATATAGGGCTGTGCATTGGTTAACGGTTAACCGACGGTACGTCAGTTAATCGTCAATAAAATCGTTAAATGGTTAACCGATTAGAGCTTGGCGTAATTACGAAATTACGGACGTCGGAACTACGTTACGTAAGTAGGGCTGTGCGAAGTTAACGTGGACGTCAGTTAACTGTTAATGAAATCAATTAATGGTCACTCCTACAACACCCCATGATAACAATATAAGTTATATGGTGGTTGTTATTTTCTAAAGACCGCGCAGTTGACTTGCAGTGGGCCTAAGTGAAGGTACGAGTAACGCTCGAAGCCTCGAGATCGTATCGACATGGTATAATTTTGTAAGTCTTGAAGTTGCTAACCGCAGCGCCGCTTTTCTAACGATTCGTCGCGGTGTTTATTGCTTTGATCGGCGGTTTGACCTAGGGTTAAGTTGACCTAGATACAATACAGGACTACTGACGCACTCCCGTGAGCGTTTTTCCCATGTTCTTCACATTACTAAGTACTAGCGGGAGAGAACACTAGGCTAAACATCGGTTAACGGTTAACCGTTATTTTTCTTTGATTGGTTAACCGTTATAAGAATCTAGGTTCTTGCACAGTCCTATTCATATATCGTTGCAGCCCTACACCTGGGTGATATTGATTGTGGCAGCACTTATCTTACCATC
>CH002368.1:460880-480868 GCA_000149265.1 Ciona savignyi
AATACGGTATTTTTATATATACATTGTCCTTTAAGTGATTTATTCTTTACTTCGTTTTTGTCATATATTCTATTTTACATACAGTCACTTTAATTAAATCTGTCATGAGTCCAAATATCCAATTATTGATTAAAAAGCGCACCAAATTTTTGTAAATGATTTTATATTTAAAGTTTTATGGTTACAGGAGATACGAAAATAATGGGTTTTAATTTGCACTCTGTTTAAATGTGAAGTATTTAATTATTATATTACTATATGCTTCAATGATATCTTCTTAACCACACATTGCAATATAAAATGCAGTTATTCAACTTCTATTATGATTTATTTAAAAAAGTTGGAGTAAAGTGTCGAAATAGTTTTGAGGGTTAGTGCGTCGTCGTAGCGCATTATTCTAAACAGGTATCACCTGACTGAGTGGATTAATGTGTTCCACTAAAATTATAGTGACTTTTTTATCATGTAAAACGCACTGTTATCATTTAGTGGGATCTTGAGTAATAACGCTCCGTTTTAAATTTGCGAAATATACCAATATTGAACTATAGAGATTGTCAACCACTTCGTTCATTATACAACAATCAAAGTTAATCAAAAAACTGTACAACTGTTTATAAAGTGTTCAAGTGGCAGTTGAGTTTCTAACCAAGCGACCAAAGAACAGTAAAATGAATTAAATATATAATGATAAAGCTTTAATGTCTAATTTAGCTTATGATGATCAGATTTTATATTCCTCATCTGGTGGACTCTGTATTTCTGTAAATAACAAGATGATTTATTAGTTTAGAAACAGGAATTAACCCTAAAGAGTTAATTATAAAAAAATAAAAAATAATCCCAACCACACCGGTTTATTATTGTCGAACTTTATGAATGTGTATTAGAGTAAATCAATGTTCATAACCAAGTAATTATGGGTCCCATTGGGAAAAATGGGACACATATTGTTTTTGTCCGTTTTCTTTCGTCAAAGGATAGAATGGCATGGAATGTTGCCCCGACATCTACCAGAAGGAATAATGGAATCGTAATAAAACTTAGCCATTCGTTAGACAACATGGTCTAGATATGTAGAAACGAATTTTTGGGTGATAATTCAAGGGGAATTCCCCTGGGAGGTTAAAAACCAAAACGGTAGCGCTTAGACATAGCGCTTGAAAGGCTGCTCCGATTTAAATTAGATTTGGTGGAATGTAAGTGCATTAATCACTTATTTAACAATTAGAAGAAATAAAAAAATTATCTAGGAAAATACCCTAAAAATTAGATGTTGTTCTAAAATCATGATTGTGACAGGCATGCCATGTCGCCGCGACATCTTCTAAAGGGAGTAATGGAATCGCAATGAAAACTAGACAATTTTTAGAACACATGGTTTAGATATGCAGAAACCAAAATTCTTAGTGCTAATTCCAGGAAAATTCCCCTGGGACGTTAAAAACCAAAACGCTATTTTTTCCAAAAAAAATAATTGGGCATACCGCTTGAACGGCTGCTCCAATTTAAATTAGATTTGGTAGAATGTAAGTGAATTAGTCACTGATTTAACACTTAGCAGAAATAAAAAATTACCTAGGGGAATTACTCTAAAATATAGGATTTTGTTCTTAAATCATGATTGAGAGAGGCATGCCATGTAGCCCCGAATCTACCAAAACGAGTAATGAAATCGCAATGAAAATTGGACATTTGTAAGACAACATGGTCTAGATATGGAAAAACCAAAATTTTGAGTAATGAATCTAGGGGAATTCAACTGAGACGTTAAAAACCAAAACATTTTTTTTCTAATAAATTACCTTTTGGAGGCATTGCGCTTGAACGGCCGTCCTCATTTTAATCAGGTTCGGTAAAATGGTAAAACAGACACTCTGTGCCAATTAAAAAAAGAAAACGTTTACTTAGGTTATTTTCTTTAAAAACGAAGATATGATCCTGAATTATGATTGTGAGAGGCATGCCATATCGCACTGACATCTCCAACAAGGAGACGACACATCAGATTACAACTTTAAGAGTTGTTACATAACATGACTCATTTATGTAAAAACAGTAACTTATCTACTAAACCCAGGGGAATTCCGTGAACCATGAAAAACTAAATCGGACTGTTTTGAAAATATTCTTTATTTCACTACAGCGCTTGAAAAGAAGCCTTAATTTAAAACACTTGTGGTAAAATGTTAGTACATTTAAGACGTTTATTCTTTATTTAACTAAACATGGAAAATCAGTTTGGTTGGTTAACTATGGGACCTATGCGTTTATGCTTGCAGAAACAAACTAAATACTCGATGTATAAAATACAAATTGTGGTTAGGGACACTGTAGCATGAATATATATGGCATACAACATGTGTTTTACAAATAGCGGTGGTTAAACAGATGGTTGACACTCTGGAGTATTTGTTATGTGTTTACCTTCATAAACGGTTCTTGAATCCAAAGCGATTTGGACAGCAGGATCGTGTGCAGTTTCTCTGTCGAGTTTGCTGTAAAAACGACTAAGAAGGTTACTGCACCTAAAGTAGCAATATCAAAGAATGATGCAGAAATACGATAAATAGTTTAGTTTATTCTGGGAAAACTAAAATGGAGATTACGGCATTAGACTTAGTTTTAAACATGGGATTGGAGTTTTAGTTCTGAGGTTGCGATTAGTGTTTGGCGCAGGTTTAAAATTAGTTTAAATAGTTTTAGTGTGTAGTTTCCCTCCCTTCCGCTTTCCCTTTTTTTTGCGTTGTCCAGCTAATTTCTCGTTCATTTGTTTAATAAAGATAAGCGTGATAAGTAATAAAAGCGGGAGGAAACTAAAAAAATACAGTAGTTAAAATAAGTAAGTAAAAACTTATGCTAAAGTATAACACACATTCTGATACAAATCAATGCAACCGCCACACCTATACGAATGACGCATATTGGCGGGATAATGTACACCACGACATTCGTTCCTGATGTAAATTCAGATTAAGTGGATTGGTAAATATAAAAAGGTAGATAATACACCATAAATTATATTTTACACAATGCAAATCTTAATTATATTTTCATTTGGACAAAGTTTATATGCAGTGTCCACTCACTTTGTTCAGCCGGTTGGTCTAACGGTTAAGTGCGTCGCCTTTCAATCGAAAGGTTGCAGGTGTGAAACTGGTCGCTAGCTATCGCAATTACGCCCCCCTTTGAATTGCGTTAATATTTATGCGACAAAACACGAATGATTAATCACCGTTCACCAAACAAAGAATGATTCGAGGTACCAATGTTCACACAAGTGCGCTGTATTGTGTGAGTTAATCTGTGTTTTGCGTTGGTGGATAAATAAGTGGCTATTCGTTAATTAAAAGAAAAACATACTTCACTCTTTCCGATGCAGAGGCGTTTAAAGATTCTACCAAAACAGCTTGCATCCAATTATCTTTATATGGCGATCATTCCAACTAATCGGATTAACCATTTTCAATTGTAAAAAAAGATATAGGACTTTCTAGGCATTGTCAATTATATAACATTAAAAAATATTTTGCACGGTACACAGTATATTGCAACATCATAATACAGTACACTGCTAACTACGAAAGCGTACAATATGACTAACACTGGAACTAACATGATCAACAACGCATTGACGAGGCGGTTTCGCAACCAAATGGTAGTAAGAACACTACGCTAAACAGTACATTACATTTATATGTAGATTAAGAAAGATGTGGACTGCGTATACCAGCAATCTTGGTGTCAATTCTTTTATCTTTTCTGCATCGAGCTGATAGTCAAAGTAAGATTACCTTAAATTATTCTAGATAACCTTGAACTAAAATTAAAACAATTTTAGTATTGACAATATAACTTAACTTGTTTAAGGAACAGTCTACAATGGAAGTCAGTTAACCGTCGTCACATCGAGAAAAACATTTGATGAAGCTCGAACCCACTGTCAATCATTACTCGGTGATTTGGTTATTATCAGAGACAGTTAGTTGCAGAATACAATTAAGCCGCATTTGGATTCATCGATTAATTGGAGTTCATGGGGTGAAGGACCGTGGAACATCGGTTACTGGATCGGTGGCTCGCGAGCATCAGGTACCCAGTGGTACTACAACTACGGCTATAACGAAAAACATTAAGCCAGATGCATAATTTGATTTTATTAAGAGACCTCATCGGCGGAGTTTAAAAATGTAATCAGCACTTTTCGAAAAGTCTCTTAAGATATAAATGTGTTTTAAGGCTTTCGTACAACTCTATGCATTATGCTTTAAAACAATATCTATAGCTTTAGTTGCATTGTTGATAAATCGGTAAAACTTTGCCATTCTGTTCATCCCTTGAATTATGCTCGTTCCAACCTTGAAATTATAATATATCGAAGAATAATGGAGTTTGTTGGCATAGAATAATCATGCTTAAACCAGTGATTGGGAAACGTAGGTAAAGCGGTATAACAGTGCAATCATCAACTTTACCTCGACATCGTAAGATCACCTTACGCTTAACGTTTGGTAATCGGATTTATTGCAGTGCGTTGTGTATGATTGAAACGTTGCTTATATTTTTGATAGACTTCATTAATAGACAGAGCTTAGTTTAACCCGTTTTTTTTTTCTTCCGGTTTGAAAGGTAAGTTGGTATACGATCCAATTCATTTTGTTTACGTCAAGACGTTGTTCTGTTCTTCGAAATATAAATGTAACATCGATTTATTGTAACTTTTTTAAATGTGTATATAACTGCGTAAAAATACGACAAAAGGAAAGAAAATGGTATTGCTTTCATATACGATTCTAACGAGCAGTGCAATAAACAAGCGTTATCATTTAACTCAGTTGACACCTAATTTAATAGTAGCCACTAAAACTCTGCTTCTATACATATCTTAGTGTTTTGTATCATGTTGAGTTTATTAGTTCGTGAGTTTACTAGTTACCTGTTAAGTTACGCGGTATATTTATATGGCGCGGTTACATGGTGTCTGTATAAGACAATTATAGGTTTACACAGCCAAGAGAGACAAGCATTTAATTGTGCTTAGACAATTGCTCATTACTGTGCACGAGTAGAAAACAACATTTTAAAAGACAAACTGTCTTTACAGATTTAAACAGCTGCAAAATTTTTTGATCATAATTATATGCAATACATTGCTAAAGTGTTACACTTCTGACAAGGTTAACAAATTGAATCCATTTTTTACAGGGGAAACCGAGTGGAAATGGTGGGATGGAACACTATTACCCCCGCCAGGAACCACCGATGCTTACCAACACTGGATCGGTGTTGAACCGAATGGCCTTAATGCACAAAACGCATGCGCAGCATCGACTCCGTACGATTCTATCAAATTTCTGTCGAACATCAAAGGTGGTTGGGTGGATGACGCTTGCAACGAAACGAAGTATTTTATTTGTCAAAGAGGTATTGGCTTTTCCAACTATGTTTGTTTCTATGACAAATATTTAATTTATATGTAATAAAAGTTGGTCTACAGGTGGATTGTTACACAGAGATGTTTACATAACAAACATTTACAACTAAATGTGACAAAGTTTCAATTCGAAAGCGCGGTTTGCTAGTGGAGTGTACACACGGCTAGTTTACAGGCATTGCTAAAATTGATCAAATTGTGAGCTACACAAATTATACAGTGTTTGATGAGTATACAGTTGGTATGTGAATGAGACCGTTCCTACTTTGTTAGTTCAACCCTGTAACGCCTGGGTTTAACCGACACACGTCTGGTGATAGATTTAGTTAGTTAATTTGTTCATTTTTGGCCTCACAGAGAAAAATAAAAAACGGACAGTCGTTAAAACACCTCATTACAAAAAGGATACAAAAATAAAATATTAATAAACAGTATTGCCGCTTAGTTTGTAAAGTACAACTACAACCAATAACATTTTATGTACTTACACTAAGGACACTTTATAACTTCGCAGATCTTTGTCCGCCCTCGATTTGCCAAAATGGAGGGACATGTAACCAATTCACCCTGAACTACAGCTGTTCCTGTTTGCCTGGGTACAGTGGACGAAACTGTGAAACAGGTGTGTACAGCATATGTAACATCACTCGTTTTAAAATACAACATTATTGTTAATGCTACGTACAAAGATAAAAGAAAGAATTAAAGCCAATGTAACAACTACATTCATCCGTCCATCCTTGAAATAAAATGTCCATTTTATTTTAGCCACTTACCATATTTAACATAATACCTTCAACAGATCTATGTTTACCCTCGACCTGCCAAAATGGAGAAAGGTGTAACAGATTACCACTGAACTACAACTGCTCCTGTTTGCCTGGTTATAATGGACGAAACTGTGAAACAGGTGTGTACGGTTGATGCGAACGTGAATAGGACTATTTTAACGTATGGATCACGCAAATCAGGTGTTGCGATTTTTTAACTATAGTAAAATGCTACAAAAACAAATAACTGTATAAGGCTGGCGGGTACCAAGATGCGAAATTATTTTTTTGTGTATTGATTATTTAATAATTTAAGTATACAACAATCTTGTCAATTCATTAGGTCGAGACATTAAGGTTAGACATGAATACCCAACTTATCCAATAACCCGATATGATCATACAAACTTGTTTATATGCTTATTAAAACCAATGGTGTCTACGTTTTAATTTGGTAAAAAATGAATAATAAAACCCACATAAAAAGTAAATTTTCTAATTACTGTGAATTTTAGGTATCTATATAGAACTTATGGTAACAAGAATTCAATTATTGTATTTTAGATGCATGCTCTCCAAACCCCTGTGTAAATGGTGGGAACTGTAGTCGAAATGTGGACGGGTATACTTGCCTATGTCAACCTGGTTATATTGGAAGAAATTGTGATCAGGGTAAAAATATTTTCGCATATGGTACAACTAATATTTTAAAACTTTATTTTTATTATTTTTGAAATGTTTATCTTTACTAATTTCTCTAAACATCGTATTAGTTTGCTATTATCCTTTAATCTCTCCTCATTTGATATTCCACCTGCTAGAAGTTGGACGGTTGTGTAGCTTAGCTTCATGATGCATGTACATTATTAGTATGATAAAACCTTTACAAACAAAAACAATATTGTTAAATAAATTTAAAGCCTAGTCGACCGCACGATTGGCTTAGTGATGGTGCGCAGGACCGTTATCCGAAAGGTGGCCGAGAGAAATCAGCCGCTGTAAGCAGCAATTCGGTTGTGTCCTTGGACAAACCTTGTGAAGACTTTAACGGCAATTGGTTGAATCTAGTCAAAATTACTTTTGCCGGCTAGAAAATAGATTTGTCGACTCGAAAATATTTTTGTCAACAGTAAATAAAAGATTTGCGGTTCATGAAAAAGTTTTGTCGATTAGCTGCAAAAAAAATATTTGCTGAACAACGAAAGAGTTTTGTCCATTGGCTGCAAAAAAAAAAAGATTTGCGGATCGGCAAAATAGTTTTGTCGATTGGCTGCAAAGAAAGATTTGCGGAACGACGAAATATTTTTGTCGATTTGTAAAAGAGTTCTGGAGATTAACTGCAAAAAAAAGATTTGCGGATCGGCGAAATAGTTTGTCAATTTGTTAAATCGTTTTGTCGATTGGCTGCAAAAAAAAAATATTTGCGGATCGGCGAAATAATTTTGTCGATTTGTAAAATAGTTTTGCCGATTGGCTGCAAAAAAAAGATTTGCGGATCGGCCAAATAGTTATGTCGATTTGTAAAATAATTTTGCCGATTGCCTACAAAATAAAAATTGCGGATCGGCGAAATCGTTTTATCGATTAGAAAATGTTTTTGTCGATTGAAAATATTTTTGTCGATTTGAAAACATTTTTGTAGACTGATATAAAGTTCAGGATTGCCCTTATAGGCCACCGTACCGGGCAATTCTCCGGAGTTTTCTTTTAAAGTAAAGCTGTTTAAGTTTCATAATGTTTACTGTATGCTCCAATGTATTTACCCAATAAACTTAATTGATTGGTGCATGATTCAGGAAGAAGTGTGGCGTCCAATGGTATCTGACAAATTCTTTGCAGATTTGTGTGGGTCATTTCCATGTCAAAACAATGGAACGTGTAATAAACTACCACAAAACTATAGCTGTTCGTGTTCTCCAAGCTTCATTGGCGCAAACTGCGAAAGCGGTGAGTAATGCTGATGTGATAAGACCATGACTACTGTGTAATGTTGTATTGGGAACACCTGGTTGTAGCAATGATTGTCGTTTCATATGTATATTAATAAAATGACACACTTTCTTATTTAGTTGAACTTTAAACTAACAACAACAACAACAAAAAAGATTAATCAGTGGCTTTCTAACTCTAATAACAAGACTGGAAGTGAATAATTAGATTATTTCGCGCGTACCGTTATATATAATGGTTGTTTATCTTTGGCTCAAAATGGAAGTTGGTTTGCAAAGAATTGTTCTACAAGCATTGGATATGCTTGTGAGAGGCGTGGTAAGCTTTATAAATAACATTCCATTTAATTTAAGCACAAGTTAACCCAAATATTTTGTTTTAGTTAATGGGACAAGTTTGTGTACATCTTCTCCATGTGCCAACGGTGGAGTTTGTACCGAAAGCGGCTGCCACTTTCACTGCACTTGCCAGTCCAACTTTAGTGGCTCCAATTGCGAAATATCAGCATTATCTGGTATTCCACATTATATTTTTATAGTTTGATTAAATGAATGACCTGTAAATCATAACTAATCGTATTATGATACATATAAGCAACCAGTAATACCCTCTTAAGTGAGTGGATTTTGCACATAAATTGTGTCCAAATAAAAAATTAAATAAGTATTGCATCGTGTAAAATATTATCCATGGTGTATGATCCACCCTTTTTATATTCACCAATTCACTCGATCAATCTGAATTTACAGCAGGAAAGAATCTCATGGTGTACATTATCCCGCCAATATGCGTCATTCTTATAGGGGTGGCGGTTGCATTGATTTGCATCAGAAAACGAAGGTCTGTTGCACTTTAGCATGAGTATTAACTAACTATTTTGAACTACTGTATTATTTTTAGTTTTCTCCCGCTTTTAATATTGATTCACGCTTATTATGGGTCCCATTTGAAAAATTGGACACATATTGTTTTGTCCGTTTTTTTAGTTTTTTTTAGTTTTTTTTGTCAAACGCTTGACAGGCATGACATGTCGCCCCAACATCTACCAGAAGGAATAATGGAATCGCAATGAAACTTTGACATTGGTTAGACAACATGGTCTAGATGAGCAGAAACCAAAATTTTGAAAAATAAAACCAGGGGAATTTCCCTGGAACTTAAAAAACCAAAACAGTACTTTTTTTCTAAAAAAATAGCTTTTTTGGGGCATAGCGCTTAAACGACAGCTCCAATTTGAATCAGATTTGGTTAAATGTAAGTGCATTAGTAACTCATTTAACACATAGAAGAAATACAAAAATTACCTGGGGAAATACCTTAAACAATAAGATTTTGTTCTTAAATCATGATTGTGACATGCACGCCATGTCGCCCCAACATCTACCAGAAGGAAAAATGAAATCGCAATCAAACTTTGGTATTTGTTAGACAACATGGTATAGATATACAGAAACTAAAATTTTGGGTGATAAATTCAGGGAAATTCCCCTGGGACGTTAAAAACCAAAGCGCTATTTTTTCTAAAAAATTAGTTTTTTAAGGCATAGCGCTTGAACGGCTACTCCAATTTGAATCAGATTTTCTGGAATGTTAGTGCATTAGTCACTGATTTAATACTTAGAAGAAATAAAAAAATTCTTTAGGGAAATACCTTAAAAATAGGTTTTTGTTCTAAAATCACGATTGAGACAAGCATGCCATGTCGCCCCGATATCTACCAAAAGGAGTAATGGAATCGCAATAAAAATTTGACATTTGTAAGAGAACATGGTCTAGATATGCAAAAATCAAAATTTTGGGTAATGAATCTAGCGGAATTCCCCTGAGACGTAAAAATTCAAAAGTTTTTTTCCAATAAATTAGCTTTTTGGGGCATATAGCGGTTGAACGTCTGCTCTAACTTTGATTAGATTTGGTTAAATGTTAGACCATTAGACACTTTGTGCCAATTAAAAGAAAGAAAACATTTATTTAAGGTAATTACGATAAAAACGAATATATGTTCCAGAATTATGATTGTGACAGGCATGCCATATCGTACTGACATCTCCAAGAGTCGACAAAACAGATTAAAACTTCAAGAATTGTTACATAACATGACCCACATATGTAAAAACAGAAACTTATCTCCTAAACCTAGGGGAATTCCCTGAAACCATGAAAAACTAAATCGGGCTGTTTTGAGAATTTAGCTTTATTTCACTTCAGCGCTTGAAAAGAAGGTTTAATTTAAACCATTTGTGGTGAAAATGTTCGTAAATTTAAGACGTTTTTTCTTTTTAACTACACATGGAAGAGAAGTTTGGTTTGATAACTGTGGGACCCATGCGTTTATGCGTGCAGAAACAAACTACATATTCAGTGTATAAAATATAAATTGTGGTTAGGGACGCTGTAGAATGAATATATGGCATACAACATGTGGTTTACAAATAGTGGTGGTTAAACACGTGGTTGACACTCTCTAGTCTTTACTAAACAAAGAAACGAGGAATTAACTGGGCAACGCTAAAAGGAGGAAAAGCGGGAAGGAAGGAAACTGCCTACTTAAACTATTTAAACTGAAGAACTAACCTTAACTTCCCTATGTTCAAAACTCAAACACCCTAACTTTAGCGTGCAGTTACCCTCCTACTCGCTTTCCCTCCTTTCAGTTCTTCCCGAATAAACTAAACTATTTATCATGTTCTTTTACTGATACTTACTTTCCGTCAAACGATTTTTTATAACCTTTGATATTGCTATGTTATGTGGAGTAACCTCAATAGTCATTTTCACAGCAAACGAGAAAGACAAACTGCAAAAGTCCCTGCTGTCCAATTCGCTCCGGATCTAAGAAACGTTTATGAAGGTAAACACAGTAGCCTACAAATATTACTTAGTTATATCGTGGAGTGCAACCCTAGCTAAACTTTAATTATATCAATACGTATCGCATTTATACAGTTTGACAATTACAAACCGGCGTGGTTGGGATTATTTTTTGTTTCTTAAAATCAACTGTCTAAGGTTTGGGTAAATACATTTTAAAACCAATTAATCCTCTTGTTTAGGTAAATACAAACATTTTTTAATGTTGAAGCGGCAGCGTCTTTATTTGCGGTAACACTCAATGAAAAAGAACACGTTACACAAACCCGAAGCGACGGGCACAAAAAGCACATGAAAAAGGCAATGCGTAATGACGTCACACATTATGTAAAATAGATGACGGGAGGTCGCTACAGTACCCCCCGCCAGAAGCGGACATATAATTACGATCTGAAACGTACAGGAGGTCGGACATGTCGACCACTACTCGTACAAGGAGTAACTGGTTCTTCGGTCATGGTTTGTCGTGCGGATGTCTCGGTGTGATTAGGGTTTGGTGGCCTTCCTCGTCGCGGTGGTTGGTGCTCTTGTACAGGTTGCGTCAAGTCCAGGTGTGCAGGCTTTAGGCGGTCTATGGATACCACCTGCTCGCGACCCCCCATATCTATCGTGTAAGTTTTGTCAGTTCTTTGTAATACACGATATGGGCCTTCATACGGTGGTGTCAAAGGTGGGCGGTGCTTGTCTATTCGTAGAAACACGTATGGACTGGAGTTCAGGGTTTTTGGTACCATTGTTCGGACAATGCCGTGACGTGACATTGCGCTTGGTAAAAGTTGGCGAACAGCGTCTCTTAATGCTGGCATCACAGTTCGTGGAGCTTCTTGGTTTTGGTTGGCTGTAAAAAAATCACCAGGAACTTTTATATGCGAGCCGTAAACTAATTCTGCCGATGTTGTTCGAAGATCTTCCTTTGGGGCGGTACGAATCCCAAGCATAATCCATGGTAATGCATCTATCCAGTTGGGTCCTGTTAGCCGAGCCATCAGTGCGCTTTTAAGATGCCTGTGAAATCGTTTAATTAAACCGTTAGCCTGTGGGTGAAACGAGCACGAGCGGTGTAGTCTGATACCCAGCAGCTGATTGAAGGTAGTCCACAGTTCGGAGGTTAATTGGGATCCTCGATCGGACGAAATGTCGCACGGCACTCCAAATCGTGAAACCCAATGAAAGACAAAGGCTCTGGCGCATGTGATGGTGGTCGCGTCTGGCATGGGAATCGCTTCTGGCCACCTGGTGAAACGGTCAACCATTGTCAGTAAATACGTGTTTCCCTGTGAAGATGGCAACGGTCCGACGATATCCAAATTGATGTGACTGAACCTGCCTTGGACACGTGGGTAGGCGGCTAATGGAGCACGAACGTGAGTTTGAATTTTCGACTTCTGGCAATGCACGCACTGCTTTGCCCATACTCCCACTTGTTTGTGTAAGCCATGCCATATAAACTTTAAAGCGACGAGTTTTCGTGTGGCTCGAATCGAGGGATGAGACAGGCCGTGAACCACATCAAAAACCTTTCTTTGCCAAGATTTAGGGACGATCGGGCGTGGGTAACCGGCAGAAACGTCACATAGTAACGTTTGGTTTGACTGGCCGAGTTGTATATCCTCCAGTTGGAGGTTAGTAATGGCGGTACGATATGCTTTTATTTCCGGGTCCATCTGCGCCGCTGCCAGGGACGTGTAATCCAAATCGAGCGGGAGTTCGATTGAACCAATACCACAACGTGATAGAGCGTCAGTAACGTGGTTGCGCATTCCTTCGATGTGTCGAACGTCTGTCGTATATTCGGAAATGGCAGACAGATGACGTTGTTGCCTGGCAGACCAGGGCGTTTGTACCTTTGCGAATGCAAAGGTAAGCGGTTTGTGATCCGTATAAGCGGTAAATATGCGGCCTTCCAGAAAATACCTAAAATGTCGTATGGACAGGTGTAGAGCAAGTAGTTCTCTGTCAAATGCGCTGTACTTTAGCTCGGGCCCGCGCAGTCGTTTGCTAAAAAATGCGAGCGGTTGCCATTCGCCACCGATAAGTTGCTGCAACACTGCGCCGACGGAGTGTTGTGATGCGTCTGTAGTTACAGCGGTTGTCGCGTGTGGTACAGGATGGTGCAACAATGTAGCGTTTGCCAAGGCTGTTTTAGCCGCGGTGAAGGAAGAGTTCAATTTGTCATTCCAAATTAATTTAGATGGTTTTCCGGACAAAGAGTCGTAAATTGGCGACATGATGCTGGCAGCACGCGGTATGAAACGATGATAGTAGTTTATCATACCTGCAAATTCCTGGAGTGATTTAATCGAAGTGGGACGGGGAAACTGTTGGATTGCTGCGACCTTGTCCGGAAGTGGTTGAGCACCATCTCTGTCTACGCGGTGTCCAAGGAAATCGATTTTTTCGACCCCAAACTGGCACTTGTTTAAATTGATCACAAGTCCGTAATCATCAAGCTGTTTAAAGAGCTGTTTTAAATGTTTATGATGTTCAGAAAAAGATGCGCTGGCCACGAGAATATCATCGAGATAAATGTAAACGAAAGGCAGGGATTGACACACCGTGTCCATGAGACGTTGGAATGTTTGTGCAGCGTTCTTTAACCAAAATGGCATTCGTAAGAATTCGAATAAACCAAACGGCGTTATGACAGCGGTTTTGGGTATATCTTCCTCGGCCACGGGAACTTGATGGTATCCCCTTACGAGGTCTACCTTGGAGAAAACGCGAGCTCCAGCTAAACGAGCTGAAAAGTCGTGGATGTGCGGAATTGAGTATCGGTCGGGTTGAGTAGCTGCATTAAGCCTTCTATAATCGCCACAGGGTTCACCCGTAGATTTTTTCTATAATCACCACTCCATTCACCCGTAGATTTTTTGACCATGTGCAATAGCGATGCCCAGGGACTTGACGAACGTCGGATTATTCCCATTTGCAGCATGTTTTCAAATTCCTGTTTGGCAAGGACAAGTTTCTCTGGGTGCAAACGTCGAGCGTGGGCGTGAACTGGAGGGCCGTTGGTGATGATGAAGTGTTGAACACCATGTTTCGGAATCGAATTGGAGAAGTGCGGCGTGGTAATGGTGGGAAATTCGGCGAGTAGGCGCATGTAGGGTGATTTTTGCCAGGATACGACGTTTAGGCGCGGCGCTGATTGTGGCATCGTGGAGATTGGAGTGCTAACAAACGTTTTTGCGTTGATTAACCGTTTGCTCTTGAGGTCCACCAATAAGCCGTGCGCTCGTAGGAAATCCGCTCCCAGTAGTGGCCTATCAGTGACTTCTGCCAGGACAAATTTCCATTTAAATTTTCCAGCTGGCAAATCCAATGAGATCAAACGGGAGCCGTAAGTTCTAATTTTACTCCCGTTAGCCGCGATGAGGTCTGGTCCAGGCTGATTGGTACGGCGTTCAAGTCCTGTGGGTGGCAATACACTAATCTCGGCACCCGTGTCGACTAGGAAATGGCGACCAAATGAGCGGTCCCACGCCGAGAAAAGACTGCCAATTCTGCCGACCGTCGCTGTAGTTACCGACGGTCGGCTTCCTCGTTTCCCTGGAATGAGCATGGTGGACGACATTGTCGGGCTTTGTTTCCGAAACTTCGGTGATAAAAACAAACCAGGTCGACGTCGTCGACTTTACGCGGTGAAAAAGTGCAGGGTTTTCGTCGGAATACCTTGGAAATCGTGTAATCTGTGTCTTCTTGCCTACATTGCGTCAGCTTGTTTCGCTAAAATCCGGTAATCGTCGACTTCTTGTGTTGCCAATCCCGTGCGTATGTGTGCGGGTAGTCGTTCCAGGAAGAGCTCACGAAACAGAAAACACCTTTCTTCGTTACCCAAAAGTGCCAGCATTTCGTCCATTAGGGCTGATGGCATTCTGTCTCCTAAAGGTGGCATGTGTAGCAAGCGCTTCGCTCTTTGCGACCTTGTTAGACTGAACGAAGAAAGCAGACGATCCTTAATTGCCGCATACTTGTTTTCGTGTGGTGGGTTCTCAAGCAGATCGATGAGGCGACTTGCTGTTCCTTGGTCTAAAGCTGCCACAACGTAGAAATATTTAGTTTGGTCGACTGTAACCTTCTTAAGAGCGAACTGTGCTTCAGCTTGCTGGAACCACACTCTTGGCTGCGTTGTCCAAAACGTTGCAAGTTTCACCGCTACGGAGTTTTGCGTGTCTTCTTTGTCGAACATTTTTTATCTGTTAAACTTCAAAAAGTCGTTTTTGAAGGTCGGGGTCACCAGTGAAGCGGCAGCGTCTTTATTTGCGGTAACACTCAATGAAAAAGAACACGTTACACAAACCCAAAGCGACGGGCACAAAAAGCACATGAAAAAGGCAATGCGTAATGACGTCACACATTATGTAAAATAGATGACGGGAGGTCGCTACAATGTAGTTATAAACAACATTTTTTGTCAATATATCTTTCCAAACCAATAAATGATCTTGTTATATACAGAAATACAGAGTCCACCAGAAGGGGAATATGAAAACCTAAACATCAGAAGCTAAATTACACATTGAAGCTTCATCTTTGTATATTAAATTCATTTTACTGTTCTTCAGTCCCTTGGGTAGAAACTCAACTGTCACTTAAACACTTTATAAACAGTTGTACAGTTTTTGATTATTATCGTTGTATAATCAACAAGTGGTTGACAATCTTCAGTTAATTGTAAGTATTTTTGGCGAATAAAAATGGAGCGTTATTACAAGGGATTACAAAGATTTGTATAATTTATTTAAAACCTAATAATCCACTGGGTTCAAGTGATCCCTGTTTAGTGGTGTCGTGTTTCATGTCTTAATTCAAAGACACGGTTATTGTCGATTGTCTAAATCAGGGAAGTCCAACATTTTATTGTGGTGAGCCGCATTATCATTTGAAATAATTCAGAATGGGCAGCAGAACCTATTAAATTTCAAGAAAAATTGCTACATAACGAAATCATCAAAAACCTTTAATTTATAGTCCTGTATTTATTCCTGTTGCTCCCATGCTTATAGCCTACTATTACTGCACCCCTAAAAGCTGACTGATACAGTTAAATTAGGCTAAGATTCAAAGTTTATTTAAATACTACTTGGAGTGAAAATAACTAGCGGGCCGCAGGTTGGACATGCTTTGTCTAAATTCCCGCGGGCCACAGGTTGGACATGCCTGGTCTAAATGTATGTAGTTTTGTTTTGGTCCTAAGCGCAATCAGAAAAAAAATCACAACTTTGCATCTGCAACCATATTTTACTGACCGCCTTCTGTACTGCTCAAATACAATGAATGCCTCACAATAAACTTAAAAGTGGAAAATAAAAAAAAACTCATGCATTGTTACGTCATATAGCTACTCCGGTAAGTCGAAAGCAACATTAGAATGTAGGTCAGGTTGCGCAATACAAAAATACACAGCAAAAATTAACATCAACCCAGTTTGTGACAATTGGAATGCCCAAACAGAACGGTGACCGACTAATCCGTAAGCTATTTCGCTACATAAATCTTCAACATACTTTAATTCTATCACATGATACACCACCATAGAAATTGAATAACTGCATTTTCTATTGCAGTGTGTGGGGTATTTGATTGCGTAGAAGCGTATAGTAATAGAATAACTAAATATTTTACATTTAAACAGAGTATCAACCAATACAAATAAACCCATTATTTTCGTAATCGCCTGTAACCATAAAAGTTTAAATTATTTACAAAAATTTGGTGTGCTTTAAAATCCAAAAATGGCCAATTGAATATTTCGACTAATGACAGGTTTAAATAACGTGACTATCAGTGAAATAGAATAAATGATCAAACCGAAGAAAACAATAAATCACTGAAATGACAATGTATATATAAAAATATCGTTTTAAATAATTGTTGGAACCTCATGATGGGCGCAAGGTAATCTGACGATTACTGTGTGATTATATCCCTTGTGTTTTTTTTATTCAAAAGAACAATGCACGAATAGAATAGGATATTCATGTTTAGCCGTGAATGGGGAAACCAAGCGGATTAACACGCGGGCAATCGTCCTCGCGCCCACCGTCAGGTTACGGGAGCTATTGCAGTAGGATGGATATGTTGTATGGTTCGCATGTTCCTTCAATTTAGTAGAACCCATTAATTCGCTGGGTTCAGGCAATGTCCGTTAAGTGCATTGCCCGAGGACACAACCGACTAGCTAGCCACCAGTTTCGTACCTCCAACATTTTGGATGAAAGACGAATCACTTAACCACTAAACTAATCTGTTGGACTGATGAATGTTAAATGTTCTATACAACATTGTTAAAAAAACTCTAAATAATATAAAATAACTTGTGTAACACTGAAACGTGAAAGGAAGCATCGGGTACGTCAACATCCACCAATAGCTATCCATTGAAGTTGGCGTAGACATCGAATGTTGAAACAAACTCCGCCATGCAGTAATACACAAACCGATAGAGCAGCTGTAAATATCAGATTAGTAACTGCAATTATTTAATTATCAATCTTGTGGGTTAGAATCAAGCACGGCGGTAGTGGCATAGTCCAAACCAATCTACATCCCTGCTTGTTTAGGGAAGTTGGATATAGCATGAGGCTAACCTTAAGGTTAATGGATCGAAAGTTTCTGCTGGCTTAATAGGTGTGTCGTAACTCGTAAGGCTCCGTCATATTACAAAACAACGTTATACCGACCTGTTGTCTGTGGTAATAACTTTCCTCCTACTTTTGCGTTTACAGGAATAAAACATTTTTTATTTCTTTTTTACCAAACAATATCTAAAGATGTCTACTTTCTTTTTCCCTGGGAAAAACGTGATGAGATATTAAACGTCATCACCTCTGATTGAAGCATTCCAACTCTCATATCTCTCATGTCCTTCACCTCCCTCAGTACATCGACTCTCCCCTCAAGTTTGGCTCGTTCCACCAGGTTTAATATGCACAAGAAGGTCCCAGTGCGCCCGGCTCCGTCACTGAAATAATTGAAATATTTAAAGAAATAAAAAAATCACCAGCGGTCTGTTATGACCTATGAGCTGTCTATAAAAAGGTTGGCCTGTTCAGGGTACACCAAAATGAGAATAAATAAAATTTCATTGCCAAGCCGTTTTACTGCGAATTTAACAAGACATATATGTACTGAATTGTATGGGCCATACAAAAATACAATTTGCCAGGTTAAAAAGCTTAGTGGGTTGGTGTGTCGCCTTTTTCAGCCGAAGGATTATAGATTCAAAACTGGTCGGTTGCAAGGCACATAGTGGATATTATCTGAAACCAGTTGATTTATGGGTTCTACTAAAACTATAGGAGCGCCTCAATTACAGGGAGCATAATGTACCATGATAGCTGTTACGGTTATTAATCTCAAAATTGTTGTATACGATTTCAATTATTTCCATTGTTACCAAAACCACCATGTGTAACGGGCAAAACCACCATGCGTTAC
The DNA here is from genome assembly GCA_000149265.1 of Ciona savignyi. NCBI lineage: Eukaryota > Metazoa > Chordata > Ascidiacea > Phlebobranchia > Cionidae > Ciona > Ciona savignyi. The sequence continues at coordinate 479,346 of CH002368.1, forward strand.
GGATTGCGACATTTCTTTGTATAAGTGCCACGCCAAGTTAGATCAGCCATGTTTGTCTTAAGTGTGCCCGCCAGTTTTCCAAATTGTTTAGTGTAGCTTGTGTTGTGGCTGCAGTATATGTTATGCTGATATTGTAGCAGTAATGTTTCACCTAGTTTAATTGCAATACTTCAATGTTTAAATCTAGCTATTGTGTAGCATTTGCAATTGTGAAAGTGTTTAAGGTACTATTTGTGTTATGCTAAACTGCCTCTATTTGAATTGCTAACTGTGTATTCTATTGAATAAGGTTGATCGAATCGTGGTTGAACACCTCAGCAATTTAGTCTTTTAGTCGCTACTGTTCATGTCATATACGTCACTGCACTGGAACTGTAAAATACACTTTTCTGCAACTATAGTGATGTGTTTGATGGGCAGTCACTAAATCGCTGACAAGACTACCGATTTGATTGACATACCACGACCATAGTGTCACGTAGGATATGGTTTAAATTCTACAATAGCGATAACATACTTGCAATAAACTAGAATTCTTCCTTTATGTTGGTTCTGTGATTCCTGAGCTTTCTTGATGAGTTCCAAGACATCATTTGCATTGTTTGGAACTGTGTCTGGCATCCAACTGGTCAGCTGGTAAAATCCAATTTCGAAATTCTGATAGAAAGTGCAAACAAGATTATCCTGTCATGCAGTAATAAGAACTTTTGTGTTTGTCCTTGCCATTGGTCATTATTACTTTATGTTTACTTATGTTTACCGTCAGATTACCTGTGTTCTCACTCTTTTTATTTTAAAATCACTCGTGGATATTGGAATGAGTGTCATATGAGTTTGGGTCAATTTTTCTGAAGATTCAAATACAGCGACCGATATATAAAGACCAGAGTGACGATACCAACACCGTTAAAAACCGTGCCGTTCGAAAAATTATAAAAATTGAATTTTAAATTAAGATTTTTTTCACAAAACTAATATACTTACAGCATTCTGGGCCTGGGAAATCAATAATGAACGTTTAATTATGTTGTTCCCAATGTCTTTTTCATTCAGAAGATTTACTGTAAGATCGTGGGTGCCCCAAGGTTGATCCATAGTAGGAAAGCAGTGTTCCTCGGGTTCCTATACATAAGAATAAACTAATCATTACAACAAATTATCAGGTCTCGGAATTGGAAAAAAGGTTCTCTTTTTTCCGAAGGGGTAATACTTAAATAATCTCTGGTGACGGTCAGATTACCAGAGTTATTACAGTGTGGTGTATATGATTGAGATATTCCTTCGTGTTTTTAATACAAGCCATTAATCCACTGGGCTCAAGTGATGTCCTAAGTGCCTAGTCCAAGGACAAACCCGTCAGGTGCATACACCCAAGCATACTAATTACCTCAATGCTTGATCTCAGCGACACAATAGTGTGGACTTGGTTTGCAATGACAGCATACCAGAAGTTCTCTGTGGTGTTACTGGTGGGTCCTTTTGCAGCAATCAAAACTCTCCCCCTTCGCCCATAACCCTGTGTA
>CH002368.1:480968-507550 GCA_000149265.1 Ciona savignyi
TAGATATTTAGCACAAAACTTAATTAAAAGCAATATTTAACTAACAAAAATAATAAAAATAAGAAAGACTGACCTCAATAAAAGAAGCATTGTAGTAGGATGACTCTGAGTTTATGCCAGGAGTTATTCTTGAGTGGTCGACTAAAATTGTGTTTTTATTAATTCTTTGTGCATAGGAAAAGTTTAGAAATATCATATTACAAGATGCACATTACATTCGAGAATTTTCCGGCCATACTTACTAAAAATAGAGCTTTTTAATAAAAAGTTTGGTTCTGGCTAAATGTAATTCACTTACAGGAAATTATCGCATCTTTATCATTGTTTTCCGTTGCGTATTTATGACTTCGTTCGTTAAAATGAAGTGAATCCAGTTTCTCCAATTCAGTAGCAAAACCTGATTTTTCACCCGGTCTTGTACTGGAAGGTAATGATAAACATCCAGTGGTCGTTTGCGTATTTGATAGATTGTTATCTGCTTAATTTTTTATTCACAGCGCTGATGATTATATAAAAAACATGGAATATTAGCCTTCTAAATCAAATAAGTATGAAATGTGTTTATATTGTTTTAAAGGAAATTTCGAAGCAGATAAAAATTATAAAGTGTTGATTCTTCTAGAATTTCTATCACCAATCTATCCTACATAAGCTGAGAAATACAACCAATCGCTTCCAAATCGGTGGAAACAATAATCACAAACCCAAATTAAAGCAAAGGAGAAATATACAAATTCACATTTGTGAATAATGTCAATATGTAATATAATATTTTTCTCAAAAGAGATTATTTAAACTTAGAGCACCAAACAACATATATTTTGTTAACTTGCGTCACCAAACAACAAATATTTTGCACAACAAACCTCTCCAGTTCTTTTGTTTTTGATTCCAATGACATCATGGGTATGTCGGTCTGCCCAAGCATATAAACCTCTGCAACCAGTTTGTGTAGGAACATGTATTGATTCTGTGGTGCAATATCGGGTGTTATATTACTGTGAATGGACTGTAGCACGTGTGAAGAAATGTTTTGCTACATATTTATATAAGAATCAAAAAAGAAACTTTTTACACATTGTTCGTAACAAGTTTGCTTATGATAACCATCAATTAACTGTATTTATAAACCCATTCACTACGATAGAAAGCCCATGTTTATTTTTATGGGTAAACGAATGCAAAAAATGGCACTTGGAAAATCGACAGATTTCCTTACCCCTGCCAAAATAAAAACTGTGTGGGCCCGAGGTGTATCTGTGTATTACCCAATAAAAAAAGATATCAGTTGATAGGATACTTTCGTACCCCCAAGATAAAAAAGTGTTTGTCTTAATCACCTGAGTCTGTACCATGTCCATTCTTTGCATTCTGAGGTTTACAACAGTATCGAACACATTGATTGAAGGTCTGTCATTCATTTGCATCGATAAGCTATCAAAAGCAATGAAGGTCCCAGTACGACCAGCTCCGGCACTGTGTGCGATTCAGAATATTACGGTGGGGTAAGAAAACCTAATTATTAAATTCTTGGCAATGGTAATACTGCAAGTCTGCAACGATATATCAATAATCACGATGTTACTGCGATAGGATACTAAAAAATGCGTATCGCAATTGTTTGTATTATTTTATCCTGGACCCTTTTCCAACACTTGCCAAAAATGCGTCTAGAATTAAAAAAGCGTTTATGCAACACAAACGCATTGTAGTGTCGAACAAGTTTCATATTTTGTTACATAATATAAAGTTGAAAATCAACGTGTGAATGGTCTTCTGTGCAATTAAAGTTACTAGAAAAATTTTCTTCTTAACGAAACAACGCTTATTAACATCTGACAAACTTTCCAGTTCTGACCCAAATACATGGCCTATTCCTTAAGTTTATTGCAATAATTAGAAATAAGGTTGATTTTTCTTGAAAGGCTTTTTTAAAATCAAACGGTAGTTTTATTTTCATTAAGAACTCCACTACAATCTGTTCAGTTTATATTTTGTGAATTACCAATTATCTGACCAAATAGCTTGGTGGGTTATTTTGTTGCCTTTCCGTGAAAGGGTTGCATATAATAAACTGGTTGGGTGTGGCCTTGGGCATGGCATTTACCGAACTGGCTCAGTCAACTAATGGATTCTATTATAACTGAAAGAACGTCTAAATCATTGGCACACTGCAATAGGTATGGCATCCTAAAGGTGAACGCAAAGTAATATGATGATTACCCAGTGTGATAATGTCACATGCGTTTTCCCAGTCATGTGGATAAAACATGAATACATTTTATTTTACCTGCAATGAACAACTATTGGTTTGCTTTCACCAGATTTCTTGTGCTGTTCCATGACTGCCTGTTTCAATCTATGCAGTCCAGTTGTTGTGATTGGAATGTTATGGTCGGGCCATGTTGTGTAATGGAACTGTGTCACATCATGTGCGCCCTGGGAAGATAAATATAATATACATTACTGTATATTGCTGTACAATTACAACATATATATAGTATGAGTAAGAATACATAGTATAACAGCAAGCATATGTTTTAGTGTCTGAGACCCTTGAGATCTGACGCTTAACAAACATACATGTATACACCTACTTTCTACATAGTATTAAATACACCTGTGGATTAATTAGTTGACAAACACAATTAACTTGTGTTCATTCAAGTTTTCATTTAATGCATATTGAATTTCTGAATAATTATCGTTGATTACAACTTTTGGAATAGGATAGGATATTCATGATTTTTCCCATGAATGGAAAAAACTACGGGGGTTATAACAAGAGCAATCGTCAGAAAACTAAATAAAGCTTTGCCGACCATGCTTTAGTATGTAGGTAATGCAAATATCCGACTCACGTCGGAAAGTTTGATTGTGAAGGTTCGTTTTACAAAGCAACCGATTACTTCCTCTTGAGTGCAAGCTACGTTGATTTGTTTGAAGTCACGTTGCGCGCCAAAGTCTGGCCAATACTTTTGACATTTCTTCTGCAAAATATACATTTGTTGAATAATATATCCTAGTAAGCTGTCCTTCGCAATAAGTTGGTTTTTAGTCCTAACTCCCATTAATTTCTTCCCTCTTTTCTGTTTCCATTTCAGGGCCAAGTTGCACAAAGTAAGCCTCATACCACAAATAAAAGGTTATTTTGGCTTTCAATAGGCTTGCTTCACATAACTTTCAATAGAACTGCAATTAAAGTTTTTAAATATCGTTTTATTGTGTAATTTTTTGTCTACAAGGTGAAATAAGGAAATTAACAAACTTTACAGAGACTATACTCAACCACTGTGCTACACAAATAGACATTAAAGGCCGCTAAGACTTTACCTTTCCGTTTTCGAACAAGTTGGTCAACATGACAATAATCGAACTCTCAGTTTCCCACATCATTCTCCAAAAGTCACCTTCGGTTTTCGCTAACGGTCCTTGAGTTGCGATGTATTTTCTTGGTACACTGTTGCACTAAAACATTGGTTAAATGCTGTAGAGTTCATATAATTCGGTAAAAAAGTCCACATACCACCAGAAGTTCGTATAGGTTGGAGAAATGTGAGGAAAATTTTCAAGAAAAACTTATAAATATGGAAGCCCTACTTTCCTTATACCTTTATTCAATAACAACCACAATCTAGAGAGTGAAATTGGTACCAAGTGCACGGCTAAATTTACGGAACCAATTTATAACAATTTTATTACAACTGAGCAGACCCTTGTGGTGATGGTGATATGTGTATTCCGATCGCAAAAACTTAACAATTAAAATGGTAATTTTCTTTCTTTGTATTACAAAACGACATCCTAAATGATTTCCACCAAAAATGTGTCTGTTTTAGAATACTGAAATTTCATAATGCCCAAGTGACATTCGTCGTTCATAAAAATGATTTATTGATACTTACAGACATAACACAATAGTGCGTCAAATTAAAAATAACATTTTAATTTTAGGTGACGCCAACTTACATCAATGTAACACGCGTTGATGTAGTCATTCCCGTTACCATCGTCCGAAAGCACAACCCTGGTGTGATCGTCTGGGAAATGGAGTTGAATGGTTCGAACATTATTGTTATGACAAAAAAGTATCAAGGTTTAAAATTGAATCCCAGTCATGGCCATGTTAGGTTCGTTATTCCAAGTAAATATTGCGCGACGCTTGTCCGACAGGACAGGTTAAAAATGCACCACCGTATATATTTTCGAGTTCAAACCGTTAATCTACCACCGTGCGCGAATGAGATTCGTACTATTTCGTTGCCCATTGCTTTTGTTACAATGAGGATTTATCAGCGGTAACTGAGACAGTTGAAAAGAGCTAAAACCTTCAAATTTATCTTCGCATCGGGTGATAATAAAGTCGTAAAATAATTAGGCTTATAAAAAGTTTTAAAAATAGAATTAATCCAAAAGTATGAGAGATAAGCACATACCTTTCGTCAACGCGCAGACGCGACTTATTAATTTTCATCGGTAAATTATATTAATGTCGAACGCGAAGTAAACGTGACATCCCAATTCGGGGGTTTCGTCTCTGCTTGAATTGGTTAGGTAATTGAACAATTTTACTTATGTATTATTAATTCTTAGTATTATTAAATGGTAAAAATATTACAATTCGAGTGCAACATCAAAAACCGATTTCGAACGACAGAGTAGCCTATGTTGTTTGATAATACCAATCTTGCGCGCATCTTCGTGTAAACCGCAACGAACCAAGAAAGGCGATTCCCATTTCCATGAGAAGTAGGGCCAAACATTCATCAAATTTCGGGCGAGTAAGAATGGGCCGCGCAACTGTAGTTTGTATAACGTAACAAGTGTTTAAATCTGGTATTATAACAATCTCACAGTATGATGCTGCTGTAAGTACTATAGACTTCACTATTTGGACTCGTCATGTGTAAAATAAAAACGTTATACTCCAATTGAATAAAAAACGGTCGCGGTAAACGTTAATTTGTTTTTTTATATATGATGGTAAATTATTACTCGCACGGCGTGCGTTACGCGAGTATACTTGCACGGAGTTTTGGCCCTGATTAGGAACGTCTTTTGGGGAGTGATTACGTAATCTTTTAATGATGTTTTAATCACATGGTCTGGAACGGCGGGAATCGGGAAATTAAATTGTGATTTTTTATGTGACAGGTGTAGGGTAAATGGGACAGGTCAATTTGGTACTTAACTTGTCCTACAGGACAAGTGCTCTAAAATCTTTATCTAGAGTGTTCTTAGAACAACTGGAAAACTAAAAAATAGGAAAAACAAAAGTAGGAAAGGAAGGTAACTATAGGAGGAATATTCATGTTTTATCATGAATGGGAAAACCAAGGTGGTTAACACACGGACAATCGTTAGATCACCTTGTGTCCAGTGCGGGTTACCGGAGCTATTGCAGTGCGTTGTGTGTGTGTGAATTTAAACAGTCCTTCAATTTGGTAAAAACAGTAAATCTGATGGGTTCAGGTGATGTTCGTTAAGCGTAATAACATGGATACAACCGACTAGCTAGTGGCCAGGTTAGAATCTGCAACCCTGTGATTAACTAGAGAGTGCCAGCCACGTGTTTAACCACCACTATTTGTAAAACACATGTTGTATGCCATATATTTATACTACAGGGTCCCTAACCACAATTTGTACTTTATACACTCAGTACGTAGTTTGTTTCTGCAAGCATAAACGCATGGGTCCCATAGTTATCCAACCAAACTTCTTTTCCATGTGTAGTTAAAAAAAGAATAAATGTCCTAAATTTACAAACATTTCACCACATATGTTTTAAATTTAAACCTTCTTTTCAAGCGCTGCAGTGAAATGAAACTAAATTTCCAAACAGCCCGATTTAATTTTTTTTATAGTTTCTGGGAATTCTCCTATAGGTTTAGTGGATAAGTTTCTATTTTTACATATGTGGGTCATGTTATGTAACTATTCCTAATGTTTTAATCTGATTTGTCGACTTCTTGTTGGAGATGTCAGTGCGATATGGCAGGCCTGTCACAATCAAAATTCAGGAACATATCTTCGTTTTTAAAGGAATTACCCCAAGTAAATGTTTTTTTACTTTAAATTGGCAAAAAGTGGAAATCCCCCTTGATTTATTACCCAAAATTTGGTTTCTGCATATCTAGACCATGTTGTCTAACTAATGGCTAAGTTTCATTACGATTCCACTTTTACTTCTGGTAGATGTCGGGGCGCCATGCCATGCCAGTCAAACTTTTGACGAAAAAAAAAACGAAAAAAAACGGACAAAAACTAGAGAGTGTCAACCACGTGTTTAACCACCACTATTTGTAAACCACATGTTGTAGGCCATATACTCATGCTACAGGGTCCCTAATTCCCACAATTTGTATTTCATACACTGATTATATGTAGTTTGTTTCTGCAAGCATAAACGCATGGGTCCCAGAGTTATCAAGCCAAACTTCTTTTCCATGTGTAGTTAAAAAAGAATAAACGTCTTAAATTTACGAACATTTTCACCACAAATATTTTAAATTAAACCTTCTTTTCAAGCGCTGAAGTGAAATGAAGCTAAATTGCCAAAACAGCCCGATTTAGTTTTTCATGTGTCAGGGAATTCCCCTAGGTTTAGTAGATAAGTTTCTGTTTTTACATATGTGGGTCATGTTATGTAACAATTCTTAAAGTTTTAATCTGATTTGTCGACTGCTTGTCTTATTTGTCAGTGCGATATGGCATGCCAGTCACAAACGTAATTCAGGAACATATCCTCGTTTTTAACGTAATTACCCTAAGTAAATGTTTTCTTTCCTTTAATTGGCACAAAGTGTCTAATAGTCCAACATTTCGCCAAATCTGATCAAAATTAGAGCAGCCGTTCCAGCGCTATATGCCCCAAAAAGCCAATTTATTGGAAAAAAACCTTTTGGATTTTAACGTCTCAGGGGAATTCCCCTGGATTTATTACCCACAAATTTTGGTTTCTTCGTATTTAAACCATGTTCTCTTACAAATGTCAAATTTTCATTACGATTCCATTATTCCTTTTGGCAGATGTCGGGGCGACATCGCATGCTTGTCACAATCATGATTTGAGAACAAAATCTTATTTTTAGGGTATTTCCCTAAGTACTTTTTTTATTTCTTCTAAGTGTTAAATCAGTGACTAATGCACTTACATTCTACCAAATCTTATTCAAATTGGAGCAGCTGTTTAAGCGCTATGCCACAAAAAGCTAATTTTTTTTATAAAAAATACCGTTCTGGTTTTTAACCTCCTAGGGGAATTCCCCTTGATTTATCACCCAAAATTTTTGTTTCTGCATATCTAGACCATGTTGTCTAACAAATGGCTAAATTTTATTACGATTCCATTATTCCTTCTGGTAGATGTCGGGGCGCCATGCCATACCTGTCACAATCATGATTTGAGAACAAAATCTTATTTTTAGGGTATTTCCCTAGGTAATTTTTTTTATTTTTTCCAAGTGTTTAATCAGTGTCTAATGCACTTACATTCTACCAAATCTTATTCAAATTGGAGCAGCTGTTTAAGCGCTATGCCACAAAAAGCTATTTTTTTTATAAAAAAAACCGTTTTGGTTTTTAACCTCCCAGGGGAATTCCCCTTGATTTAACACCCAAAATTTTGGTTTTTGCATATTTAGACCATGTTGTTTAACAAATGGGTAAGTTTCATTACGATTCCGTTATTCCTTTTGGTAGAAGTCGGGGCGCCATGCCATGCCTGTCAAACCTTTGACGAAGAAAAAAAAAAAAAAAAAAAGAAAAAAAAAACGGACAAAAACAATATGTGTCCCAATTTTTCAATTGGGACCCATAACAATATGTGTCCCATTTTTCCAAATGGGACCCATAAAAAGTGACGCAACAATTTAAATGAAGATACGGTTGTTAGGGTTCGAGGTTGGCTTGATGTTACCGATTAGTTATTATGGGTCCCATTTGGAAAAATGGGACACATATTGTTTTTGTCCGTTTTTTTTTCGTTTTTTTTCTTTTTTTTTTCGTCAAAAGTTTGACTGGCATGGCATGGCGCCCCGACATCTACCAGAAGAAAAAGTGAAATCGTAATGAAACTTAGCCATTAGTTAGACAACATGGTCTAGATATGCAGAAACCAAATTTTGGGTAATAAATCAAGGGGGATTTCCCTGGGAGGTTAAAAACCAAAACAGTATTTTTTATGAAAAATTTAGCTTTTTGTGGCATTGCGCTTGAACGGCTGCTCCAATTTAAATCATATTTGGTGAAAAGTAAGCGTATTACTCACTGAATTAACAGTTAGAAGAAATAACAAATTTATTTAGGGAAATACCCTAAAAAATTCGATTTTGTACTGAAATCATGATTGTGACAGGCATGCAATGTCGCCCCGACATCTACCAGAAGGAGTAATGGAATCGCAATTATAATTGGGCAGTTTTTAGACAACATGGTCTAGATATGCAGAAACCAAAATTTTGGGTGATAAATCCAGGGGAATTCCCCTGGAACGTTAAAAATAAAAACGGTATTTTTTCTAAAAACATAGCCTTATTTGGGCATAGCGCTTGAACCGAAGTTACAATTTGAATCAGATTTGGTGGAATGTAAATGCATTAGTCACTAATTTAACACTGAAAAGAAATTAAAAAATTACCTAGGGAAATCCCCTAAAAATAGGATTTTGTTCTCAAATCATGATTGTGACAAGCATGCCAATTCGCCCCGACATTTACCAAAAGGAGTAATGGAATCGCAATAAAAATTTGACATTTGTAAGAGAACATGGGTTAGATATGCAGAAACCAAAATTTTGGGTAATGAATCAAGGGGAATTCCCCTGAGACGTTAAAAACCAAAAGGTTTTTTTTCTAATAAATTAGCTTTTTGGGGCATAGCACTGGAACGGCTGCTCTAATTTTGATCATATTTGGTAAAATGTAAGACCATTGGACACTTTGTGCCAATTAAAAGTAAAAAAAACATTTACTTGGGGTAATTCCTTTAAAAACGAAGATATGTTCCCGAATTTTGATTGTGACAGGCATGCCATATCGCACTGACATCTCCAACAAGAAGTCGACAAATCAGATTAAAACATTAGGAATAGTTACATGACATAACCCACATATGTAAAAATAGAAACTTATCCACTAAACCTAGGAGAATTCCCAGAAACTATAAAAAAAACTAAATCGGGCTGTTTTGGGAATTTAGTTTCATTTCACTGCAGCGCTTGAAAAGAAGGTTTAAATTTAAAACATATGTGGTGATATGATCGTAAATTTAGGACATTTATTATTTTTTTAACTACACATGGAAAAGAAGTTTGGTTGGATAACTATGGGACCCATGCGTTTATGCTTGCAGAAACAAACTACGTACTCAGTGTATAAAATACAAATTGTGGTTAGGGACCCTGTAGTATAAATATATGGCATACAACATGTGTTTTACAAATAGTGGTGGTTAAAACATGTGGGTTGGCACTCTTTCTAAGTGAAGTTATGGGTCCCATTTGGAAAAATGGGACACATATTGTTTTTGTCCGTTTTTTTTTTTTTTCTTTTTTTTTTTTTTTTTTCGTCAAAGGTTTGACTGGCATGGCATGGCGCCCCCGACATCTACCAGAAAGGAATAATCGAATCATAATGAAACTTAGCTTTTCGCTAGACAACATGGTCTTGATATGCAGAAACCCAAATAATTTTTGGGTGATTAATCCAGGGGAATTCCCCTGGCAGGTTAAAAACCAAAACGGTATTTTTTATGAAAAATTTAGCTTTTTGTGGCATAGCGCTTGAACGGCTACTCCAATTTCAATCAGATTTGGTGGAATGTAAGTGCATTAGGCACTGATTTAACATTTGGAAGAAATAAAAAAAATTACCTAGGAAAACACCCTAAAAATAAGATTTTGTACTCAAATCATAATTGTGACAGGCATATCATGTCGCCCCGACATCTACCAGAAGAAGTAATGGAATTTTAATGAAAATTTGACATTTTTTAGACAACATGGTCTAGATATGCAGAAACTAATATTTTGGGTGATATAAAGGGGACTTACCCTGGGGCGTTAAAAACCAAAACGGTATTTTTTTCTAAAAAATAGCCTTTTTTGGTCATAGCGCTTAAACGGATGCTACAATTTGAATCAAATTTGGTGGAATGTAAGTGCATTAGTCACTGATTATACGCTTAAAAACATAAAAAAATTACTTAGGGAAATACCCTAAAAAATAGGATTTTGTTCTCAAATCATGATTGTGACAGGCACGCCATGTCGCCCCGACATCAACCAACAGAAGTAATGGAATCGCAATGAAAATTTGACATTTGTAAGAGAACATGGTCTAGATATGCAGAAACCAAAATTTTGGGTGATAAATCTAGGGAAATTCCCCTTAGACCTTAAAAACCAAAACGCTATTTTTTTTCTAAAAAATAGACTTTTTTGGGCAAAGCGCGTGAACGGCTTTTACAATTTAAATTAGATTTGGTGGAATGTAAGTGCATTAGTCATTGATTTAACACTTGAAAGAAATAATAAAATTACCAAGGGAAATACCCAAAAAATAGGATATGTTCTTAAATCATGATGACAAGAATGCCCATGTCGCCTCGACATCTACCAAGAGGAGTAATGAAATCGCAATGAAAATTGGACATTTGTAAGACAACATGGTCTATATATGCAGAAGCCAAAATTTTGGGTAATGAATCTTGGGGAATTCCCCTCAGACGTTAAACACCAAAACGTTTTTTTTCTAATAAATTAGATTTTGTAGCCATAGCGCTTGAACGGCTGCTCTAATTTTATTAAAATTCGGTAAAATATTAAAACATTAGACACTCTGTTTCAATTAAAAAAAATGAAAACATTTACTTATAGGTTAATTTCCATGAAAACGAAGATATGTTTCTGAATTGTGATTGTGACAGGCATGCCATAGCCTATCGCACCGACATCTCCAACAAGAAGTCGACAAATCATATTAAAACTTTAAGAATTGTTACATAGCATGACTTACTTATGTAAAAACAAAAACTTATCTACTAAACCCAGGGGAATTCCCTGAAACAATGAAAAACTAAATCGGGCTGTTTTGGGAATTTAGCTTTCTTTCACTATACAGCGCTTGAAAAGAAGCTATAATTTAAAACATTTTTGTTGAATGTTCGTAAATTTAAGACGTTTGTTCTTTATTTAACTAAACATGGAAAATAAGTTTGGTATGTTAACTATGGGACCCATGCGTTTATGCTTGCAGAAACAAAAACTACATACTCAGTGTATAAAATACAAATTGTGGTAAGGGACCCTGTAACATGAATATAGGTTATACAAAATGTGTTTTACAAATATAATGGTTAACACGTGGTTGACACTCTCTAGTTTAGATTAGTGTTTGGGGCAAGAGTTATTTTCCATACTTTGGTATCCCTTAATAAAGCTTTTTTATACAAACCACAAATTCACACTTACATGGGAGGATATTCTTGAATCGGTTTTTTGATTTATTTTTGGGCAGAAGTGCAAACGTAGTTTGACCTTCATGCAATCGAGCTGCTGTCTCCAACATCTAACACGTTTTTATAAATATTAATCTGACTGGAAATTAATAATGAAAATTGAATATTTGTTAACACCTTTACCTATAGACTTTTTAAACTATCATATTCTACGCCCATACCTCTTTAAATTGTGGCACCAGATAAATACTGCTGCTTGCATTGTACATATCCTTGAGCATTGCCGGCAATCGTGCAATGAGAATGGAATGGGATTCACTGTTAGTTTGGACAGCCAAATTTTCGTACACTGCTTCCTGTTTGTTCTGTGCTCCTGTGAATAAATGTTTTTTTGGCGTATTAAGCAAAACTGAAGCACAACTCAACCATACACAACACACTGCGCACCGGTAACTTGACGGTGGGCACGAGGTAATCTGATGTTTAATCCTATAATAGCGCTTTCTTATGTATTCTCAACGTAAAACTTTCTCGCATTTTCCTATTCACGGTGATAAAACATTAGGGATTATATTTTTTCATATCTTACATATCCACAATTAAGAAAGTACCATGCCCAAGCAAGCACATTATCGTGAAAATGCTTAGAAAACATAGAAGTGTCAATGTTTATCATTTTCAGCAGTGGAAAATTCAGTCACCTTCGAAATGAGGGTTTTGTTGTTCCAAAACGATGGGTTCAACTTGGTCTTTGTTGGCTTTTCCTCTGTAATATATGATACAACAAATGGCGTGTTTCCTACATGCAAAGCATAGAGCACATATGGTATACCAAGAACAACAAGGAGATGTAAATAATATACCCATGAATCATCAACTACTTGTGCGCAGTTCAATCAGCGAGCAACTGCTGTGTGTTTGTTAATTAATGACATTTTCATTGTGTAAAGATAGTTCAAAGTACGTAATTATAAATGATTCATTTATACAATTTGGAAGTTTATTAGATGGTGAAACTGGCCCACTGGTCATGACTGATTACCTTTACAACAAGACACCATACAATCCACTGGTACATACCTTCGTTTTTTCACAACAATCATCAGAATAATGACCAGCACTACAAGAACACCACATATTGGAATGATGTACACCACGGGATTCAATGCTGTGGTGAATTTTTAATGGTAAATATTGCTCATAAGTTTACAGAAAAAAATAAAGAGATGTCAAAAGTGTCTGTCTTCAGAGAATAACAACTGCTTGAGTTAATTTGTATCTTAAAGTTTTTTTCCTTAATTATAGACAGTCTTACTTAACTTAACAATCAAGTTACAAATGAATAATTAAATGCAAAAATACTATAAACCTTGGCTAGTGGTATTCGGCAAACGAGATATTTCACAATTGGAGCCATTAAAGTTGGGCTGGCAAGTGCAGTGAAAGTGGCAGCCGCTTTCGGTACAAACTCCACCGTTGGCACATGGAGAAGATGCACACAAACTTGTCCCATTAACTAAAACAAAATGATTAGGTTAACTTTTGCCTTAGATAGATGCAATGTTATTTGTAAAGCTTACCACGCCTCTCACAAGCATATCCTATGCTCGTAGAACAGTTTTTTACAAACCAACTTCCATTTCGAGCTAAAGATAAACAACCAGCCCCATTTGGTGCAGATTGGTCCACCAAGTTATTGTAGCCATCCATATTGCTACCATCCGACCAAAGCCATGTTGAATTGCTTGTTTTACCTCCAATCCATATTGTTATATTGTCCAACCAATGTCCGAGGATTTGGTTGAGATTGATTTGGGTTTCGTTAGATTTTACGATGGCAAGCGATGCTTGTAAGGTTGTACACTGCGTCTTTGCCTCTTTATATGAAGTCGCTTGTGATGGTATTTTGTTTATATGAAGTACACAACCATTTGCGGCGGGATAAAATAGAGCTGGGTAAAAGCAATTGTCTTATTATTTAACAATGAGCGAACCTACATTTTGCTTGTCATCTAATACACGCTTGGCTATATAGTTCAATTGGTAAAAGTATCAACGGTATGTAGGTAGACAAAAGATGGTGGTATTAAAATCAACCACTAAACTAGAGAGTGTCAACCACGTGTTTAACCACCACTATTTGTAAACCACATGTTGTAGGCCATATACTCATGCTACAGGGTCCCTAACCACAATTTGTATTTCATACACTGAGTATATGTAGTTTGTTTCTGCAAGCATAAACGCATGGGTCCCATATTTATCAAACCATACTTCTTTTCCATGTGTAGTTAAAAAAGAATAAACGTCATAAATTTACGAACATTTTCACCACAAATATTTTAAATTAAACCTTCTTTTCAAGCGCTGAAGTGAAATGAAGCTAAAATGCCAAAACAGCCCGATTTAGTTTTTCATGTGTCAGGGAATTCCCCTAGGTTTAGTAGATAAGTTTCTGTTTTTACATATGTGGGTCATGTTATGTAACAATTCTTAAAGTTTTAATCTGATTTGTCGACTGTTAGTCTTATTTGTCAGTGCGATATGGCATGCCAGTCACAAACGTAATTCAGGAACCTATCGTCGTTTTTAACGTAATTACCCTAAGTAAATGTTTTCTTTCCTTTAATTGGCACAAAGTGTCTAATAGTCCAACATTTCGCCAAATCTGATCAAAATTAGAGCAGCCGTTCCAGCGCTATATGCCCCAACAAGCTAATTTATTGGAAAAAAAACCTTTTGGATTTTAACGTCTCAGGGGAATTCCCCTGGATTCATTACCCAAAATTTTGGTTTCTTCGTATCTAAACCATGTTCTCTTACAAATGTCAAATTTTCATTACGATTCCATTATTCCTTTTGGCAGATGTCGGGGCGACATGGCATGCTTGTCACAATCATGATTTAAGAACAAAATCTTATTTTTAGGGTATTTCCCTAGGTAAATTTTTTATTTTTTCCAAGTGTTAAATCAGTGTCTAATGCACTTACATTCTACCAAATCTTATTCAAATTGGAGCAGCTGTTTAAGCGCTATGCCACAAAAAGCTAATTTTTTTTTATAAAAAATACCGTTTTGGTTTTTAACCTCCCAGGGGAATTCCCCTTGATTTATCACCCAAAATTTTGGTTTCTGCATATCTAGACCATGTTGTCTAACAAATGGCTTAATTTTATTACGATTCCATTATTCCTTCTGGTAGATGTCGGGGCGCCATGCCATGCCTGTCACAATCATGATTTGAGAACAAAATCTTATTTTTAGGGTATTTCCCTAGGTAAATTTTTTATTTTTTCCAAGTGTTAAATCAGTGTCTAATGCACTTACATTCTACCAAATCTTATTCAAATTGGAGCAGCTGTTTAAGCGCTATGCCACAAAAAGCTAATTTTTTTTTATAAAAAATACCGTTTTGGTTTTTAACCTACCAGGGGAATTCCCCTGGATTAATCACCTAAAATTTTGGTTTCTGCATATCTAGACCATGTTGTCTAGCGAAAGGCTAAGTTTCATTACGATTCGATTATTCCTTCTGGTAGATGTCGGGGCGCCATGCCATGCCTGTCAAACCTTTGACGAAAAAAAAAAAAAAAAAAAGAAAAAAAAAAGAAAAAAAAAACGGACAAAAACACTAGAGAGTGTCAACCACGTGTTAACCTTCACTATTTGTAAAACACATGTTGTATAACCTATATTCATGCTACAGGGTCCCTAACCACAATTTGTATTTTATACACTGAGTATGTAGTTTTTGTTTCTGCAAGCATAAACGCATGGGTCCCATAATTAACATACCAAACTTATTTTCCATGTTTAGTTAAATAAAGAACAAACGTCTCTCGAACATTTCAACAAAAATGTTTTAAATTATAGCTTCTTTTCAAGCGCTGTATATTGAAAGAAAGCTAAATTCCCAAAACAGCCCGATTTAGTTTTTCATTGTTTCAGGGAATTCCCCTGGGCTTAGTAGATAAGTTTTTGTTTTTACATAAGTAAGTCATGCTATGTAACAATTCTTAAAGTTTTAATCTGATTTGTCGACTTCTTGTTGGAGATGTCGGTGCGATATGGCATGCCTGTCACAATCACAATTCAGAAACATATCTTCGTTTTCATGGAAATTAACCTATAAGTAAATGTTTTCTTTTTTTAATTGGAACAGAGTGTCTAATGTTTTAACATTTTACCGAATTTTAATAAAATTAGAGCAGCCGTTCAAGAACTATGGCTACAAAATCTAATTTATTAGAAAAAAAAACGTTTTGGTGTTTAACGTCTGAGGGGAATTCCCCAAGATTCATTACCCAAAATTTTGGCTTCTGCATATATAGACCATGTTGTCTTACAAATGACCGATTTTCATTGCGATTTCATTACTCCTCTTGGTAGATGTCGAGGCGACATGGCATGCTTGTCACAATCATGATTTAAGAACATATCCTATTTTTTGGGTATTTCCCTTGGTAATTTTATTATTTCTTTCAAGTGTTAAATCAATGACTAATGCACTTACATTCCACCAAATTTGATTTAAATTGTAGCATCCGTTGAGCGCTATGACCAAAAAAGGCTATTTTTTTAGAAAAAAATACCGTTTTGGTTTTTAACGCCCCAGGGTAAGTCCCCTGAGTTTATCACCCAAAATATTAGTTTCTGCATATCTAGACCATGTTGTCTAAAAAATGTCAAATTTTTATTGCTATTCCATTACTCCTTCTGGTAGATGTCGGGGCGACATGGTATGCCTGTCACAATTATGATTTGAGTACAAAATATTATTTTTTAGGGTGTTTTCCTAGGTAATTTTTTTATTTCTTCCAAATGTTAAATCAGTGCTTAATGCACTTGTATTCCACCAAATCTGATTGAAATTGTTTTATTGCTATTCCATTACTCGTTCTGGTAGATGTCGGGGCGACATGGTATGCCTGTCACAATTATGATTTGAGTACAAAATATTATTTTTTAGGGTGTTTTCCTAGGTAATTTTTTTATTTCTTCCAAATGTTAAATCAGTGCTTAATGCACTTGTATTCCACCAAATCTGATTGAAATTGAACTAGCCGTTCAAGCGCTATGCCACAAAAAGCTAATTTTTTTATAAAAAATACCGTTTTGGTTTTTAACCTCCCAGGGGAATTCCCCTGGATTTATCACCCAAAATTTTGGTTTCTGCATATCTAGACCATGTTGTCTAGCGAAAGGCTAAGTTTCATCACGATTCGATTATTCCTTCTGGTAGATGTCGGGGCGCCATGCCATGCCTGTCAAACCTTTGACGAAAAAAAAAAAAAAAAAAGAAAAAAAAAAGAAAAAAAAAAAACGGACAAATCAATATGTGTCCCATTTTTCCAAATGGGACCCATAATAAATGGTTGTGTACTTGGCCAAGGCACTTAACGGGCATCAACTAAACACAGAGAAATAGCCTACGAGCTTAAAGAAACATTCAGGAAATATCTCAATCATATACAACACACTAGAATAGCTTGTGATACTCTAACAGTGAGCGCGTAGAAATCTTATGATTATGCATACTATTTTTTTAATCAAGAGAACATCCAATCTTTTTATTAATATAAGACACCAACTGATTGATTGTTATTTTGTTGTTAATTTAAAGTTCCACTCAAAAAGAGTGTGTGTTTTTTTAGAAATATACATATGAAACGACATTCATTTTTACAACCAGGTATTCCCAATACAACATCACACAGTTGGATAGGATAGGATATTCATCTTTATCCCCGTGAATGGGAAAACCAAGGGAGTTATCACACGGGCAATCGTCAGATCACCTCGTGCCCATCGTCGGGTTACCGGAGCTATTGCAGTGTGTTGTATATGATAGACACGTTCCTTCAATGTGGTAGAACCTATTAATCTGCTGGGTCTTATCACACAACTCACCGCTTTCGCAGTTTGCTCCAGTGAAGCTAGGAGAACACGAACAGCTATAGTTTTGTGGTAGTTTATTACACGTTCCATTGTTTTGACATGGGGAAGACCCACACAAATCTGTAAATAAATTGTCAGATAATATTAAATGCCAACTTCTATCTGTATTCTGTACCAATCAATCAAGTTTATTGGGTAAATACATTGGAGCACACAGTAAATATTAAGAAACATAAACAGCTTCACTTTAAAAGAAGACACTGGAAAACTGCCCGGTGATCAATAATATGTTAACTAATACGATGTTTAAAAGAATTAAAAGATAAACAATTAAAAAATAAAGTTTTAAAATGCTAGTTGTACCACATGCAAAAATATTTTACCCTGATCACAATTTCGTCCAATATATCCAAGTTGGCATTGACATATATACCCGTCCACATTTCGTCTACAGTTTCCACCATTTACACAGGGGTTTGGATAGCATGCATCTGGAATATAATAATTTAATTGTTGTTACCGTAAGTTATATGAATATCTCAAACTCACAATAATAATTAAATTTACTTTTTATGTGGGTTTTATTATTCATATTCCTCTAAATTAAAAAGTGGACACCACTGGGTTTCAATCAGCATACATACAAGTTTGTATAATCATATTGGGTTATTGGATAAGTTGGGTATCCATAGCTAACCTTAATGTCTCGACCCAATGAATTTAAACAGTTCGTTGTCAAATTGCATTATTGAAACATAAAACAAAATTAAGTTTGCTTCTTAGTCTCCACCAGCTTTATAAAATGTTTTGTCGTTGCAGCTTTTTGCGAGTTAAAAAAATCTTAACCCCTGATTTGCATGATCTATAGGTTATAGAGTCTTTTCTATTCACATTCACAACAACCGTACAACCTTTTTCACAGATTCGTCCGCTGTAACCAGGCAAACAGGAGCAGTTGTAGTTCAGTGGTAATCTATTACACGTCCCTCCATTTTGGCAGGCCGAGGGCTGACATAAATCTGTTGAAAGTGGCTATCATGAAACTAACATTTTAATTTAAGGATGGACGGATGAATATCGTTGTTACATTGGGTTTAATTTTAATTTTCATGTTCGTATATAGCATTAACAATAATGTTGTATTTTAAAGAAAGTGTTCGTCAATATGCTGTACACACCTGTTTCACAGTTTCGTCCACTATAACCAGGCAAACAGGAGCAGGTGTAGTTCAGGGGTAATCTGTTACACGTTCCTCCATTTTGGCAGGTCGTGTTCAAACATAGGTCTGTTAAATATGTACATTGTCTGTAGGGATAAGTTATACATATTTTTATGAAAAACTTGTAATTTTAAAATAACCCCTTTACAATTTTACACGGGGCCTCTCAAGATAAAAAACACAAAAAAATGATGTTTGGTTTGGTAATACGTGGACCCATTAGTTTCTGCTCCTTGATTGTTTTTGTTGACTTCTGCGTAAAATAGACCTGGCCTCTTGTTAACGCATGCCGTACCTACCTGTTTCACAGTTTCGTCCACTGTAACCAGGCAAACAGGAGCAGCTGTAGTTCAGTGGCAATCTGTTACACGTCCCCCCATTTTGGCAAATCGAGGGCGAACATAAATCTACGAAGGTATAAAGTGCCTTTATAATGTAAATATATATAATGTTGTTGGATGTGGTCTTTAAAAATTAAGCGACAATTTAGTCTGTATAAATATTTATTATTATATCCTATTTGTAATGTCGTGTTTTAACGACTGTTCGTTTTGCCGTCTCTCCGTTTTCTCTGTGAGGGCAAAAATAAACAAACTAAACTAAATAAATCCATCACCAAACGTGTGTGTGTTAAACCTAGGCGTTACTGCCTTACTGGGTTAAACTAACAAAGTAGAACGGTATTATTAACATACCAAATGCATTATCTTCGATCGCTGTTTTATCACGCCCCTCGCATTTCTTATCTACCGAGTTACACATTACGGCCCTACTCTGTGTAGTCATCCAACACTGTTTAACTTGTGTACAATTTATTCAATTTTAACCAGCCGTGTGTATACTCCATTAGCAAACCGCGCTTTCGAGTTGGAACTTTGTCACATGTAGTTGTGAATTTTTAATATTCAAATATGGCTGTGTACCATTTCAGCTGAATAATAACTTCAATATATGTAAGTATTTTTTACAAAAACAAACATAATTGGGAAAGGCAATACCTCTTTGGCAAATAAAATACTTCATATAGCTGCACCCGTCATCCACCCAACCACCTTTGATGTTCGAGTAAGAACCGATAGAATCATACGGAGTCATTTCTGCGCATGCCCTTTCCCCAGCAGGGTGATTCGGTTCAACACCGATCCAGTGTTGGTAAGCATCGGTGGCTCCCGCCGGGGGTAATCGTGTTCTATCCCACCATTTCCACTCGGTTTTCCCTAGAAACAATGACTTTAAATCCTCAGCCCATTAAGGAGTGTAATACAATGCTCAATGCAACTTGTAAATCACAAAAATAAATAAACTGACAATGCGTTAACTTATAGTAATTAATATGGGTAATGTAAGACTAAAATGTAATGCATCGTAATTGCTTTGGTAATCCGACTCTGGGTATAGGCATGGAATAAAAAAATGCAATTACAATTTGTTAAGAACTGCAATTTGCAATTGTCGACCGGTTAGTTTGTTGGTTTAGTGCGTCGCCTTTCAGCCGAAAGGTGGATACGAAACTGGTCACAAGCTAGTCGGTTGTGTCCTTGGGCAAGTCACTTAACGGACAACCCGACGGCGGGCGGAGGTAAAATGACGATTGCTCGTGTGTTAACCCCCTTGGTTTTCCCACTCACGGAATTATCCTATTCTATCCTAATTATGCCTTAAGTTTAACCATTTTTTATTTGTTGTAGCATTTTATTTTAGCTTATATGTGTTATTTTTATATTTCAGAAAAACATGATGACGTTAGGAAATCCATCATATTAATTCAGATCGTATACCAACCAAATCTGCTTGGCATAATGTACTTTTGTATCCGGTAGGTAGTACAGGCTAGTATTCCTGCTAAGGTTTATTTAAAATTTAAGAATTAAGCGGTTAGTTCGTCGCCTTACAATCGAACGGTTGCATTTTTGAAACCAGAAAGTCACTAAGCCGATTTAGCTCACCTAGTGTATCAGTGGGTCGTACTAAAATTTATAGAACGTTTTGATCATTCACAACAACTGCAATACCTCCTGTTAACGTACGTTATCCGACGTTGGGCGCGAGATAATATGACGACCCTGACGTGAATATGACGATTTCCTGCCTCTGCGGGAACGCTCCATTACATATTCGCGTGGTAATCCAATGATACCCCGTGTTTTAATACCCTTGCACTTTCCCATTTACGGGGAAAATCATTAATAGATCTAATCTTATTTTAACAATACCAATTGTTTACCAAGACGGTTTGTCACATTTCTAATCAATAAGCTGCGTTAAGGGGTTCTCTCATTCAGATGAAAATTGTGCATCTAACCATGTTTTTTTGCTTTAGCTATAGTTCTAATACTCGAACGTGATACCTGGTGCTCGCGAGCCACCGATCCAGTAACCGACGGCCCATGTCCCCCTCCACAAATTCCAATTAATCGATGAATCCAAGAACGGCTTGATTGCATTCTGCAACTGACTGTCTCTGATAATAACCAAATCACCGAGTAATGATTGACAGTAGGTTCGAGCTGCATCAAATGTTGTTCTCGATGTGACGACGGTTATCTGACTTCCATTGTAGCCAGTACCTTAAATACGTAGGGTTACGTTGTGAACATTAAAATTGTTTGAAATTAAGAAAAAATCAAGGTTGTCTTACTTTGACTATCGGCTCGATGCAGAAAATATAAAATAAATGGAACCAAGATTGCTGGTATGCGCAGTCCACTCATCTTTCTTAATCTACATATAAATTTAATGTACTGTTTAGCTTAGTGTTCTTACTACCATTTGGTTGCGAAACCGCCTCATCATTGCGTTGTTGATCATGTTAGTTCTAGTGTTAGTCATAATGTACGCTTTCATACTTAGCAGTGTGATTTATTACAAGAAACACTATTCCCAGTATATATATACGATGATGCAATACACTGTGCAAAATGATTGTCATACTTTTTTAATATCAGAAAATTGACAATGCCATTAAGTCTTATATCGCTAAGTATTTTTTATTTTATTTTACAATTATAAATGGTTAATCATATTAGTTAAAATGATCGCAATATAAAGATATTTGGAAGTAAGCTGTTTTGGCAGGCTCTTCAAGCGCCTGAGCATCGGAAACAATGATTCATGTTTATCTTTTAATTCACGAATAGCCACTGATTCATTCACCAATGCAACACACATAAACTTAAGATAGAGCACTTGTGTGAACATTTATTACTCTAGTATTGAAATAATTCTTTTTTTAGTGAAAGGTGATTAAATCATTCTTTTACCGCTTAAATATTAACGAAATTCTACAGGGCGTAATTCCGCTTTATATAGTAGTTTTTCTGTCTGCTTTACATGTTGAATATAAAATTGCAGTTTTCTGGTTTACCCCATATTGTTGGTTCTGTGTTATAGTGTTTTTAGTTCTAATAAATGTGGAAAGACGACCAAAGACAAATGCATTGCTAAAACGTTCAAAGGTGGCTGTTTCGGCAGCGGTGTGTGCCTAATCTTTTTCGGACTGTCGGCAGAATTCAGTCTTTACGCGTCACTTTGAATTTGTTGTGTATTTCAATAAATTAATGATATACAAGTTGTGACGTGGCGGCGTGGCGGTAACTAAAAATAGTGAAACAAATTTGGCAATGGAGAAATACTACGATAGCATAAAACACATTTTATCCACATGACATTTGTGCCTTTAAACCCTCCCGTTAACTACAGACGACCAAAATTACTTAGACTTGAAATACAACGCAAGGTTCCGTTCACTACAGAACTACCATAAAAAATGAAATGTAAAAAGAGGACTGGCCATATATTACATGCATCTCATACTCGATCATGCGGTTCAATTGGTGATGCATGCAATGACGTAAAAATTAAGGTGGGGACAGAACAGTGGCTCATCACTGACAATGACCAATCACTAACGATTTTATACTAATAGGAATAACGGGCGTTATAGTTATATATATATATCTAACCCTAAAAAGAAATGAACAGCTAAATTTAGAAATCGGCCTAATATTTCGAACATTTTTCCGACTTTTTTGATAGTTTTTTTAAATCACGTGGTCAACATAAAGTATGCTTGAACATACAGTGATCGAATTAAACCATTATCAAATTGACGTATCAAAATCTAATGGTTACAGTTTCTAATAGCAGCAGAAAAGATTCTTTAAAGCGGCTTTAGCCCTTATGTTTTAAAGATCTTAGGCTATATCTGTTTGAAGCAAAGTTACTTGAGCTATCGATGTTTGGTATGATTTGATATAATTTAGACTTTTACAACCGTGCAACAAATCGAACATTTTTTTAAGGTTCGGCTTTCGTTTGTAGGAACATACCGTTTCATTGGAATAAACGACAGAATGCTACGGATACTGGACATCTGGTTAAATCGGTTATCTTAAAATCATCATTCTTTAGTAAAAGGGATACTGCTTTTACGAAAGTTTAATTGTTTCGTTTTTTTGGTAAAATAATATATTTTTCATATTTATTATTAATTTAAGTTTTTGGGTTTAGTTACCGCTCGCTCGAATAAAACAAGATAAGAAATTTTCAACTAGCATCTAGTTTAGTGTTTATCTAGTAACTAAATAAACATGAATATCCTATCCTGAGTTTTTTCAAAAAGATGTTGGATAGGACATTTAAAGGGGAACTGAAGTCAATTTTAAGAATATCTTAATAAATGGAAAAAAACACGCTGATTTCAAAAATCAAATCAGTTTCTTCCAATATTTTTTGGTTAAAGAGTTATGAGCAAATATGTATTTCATTTTATGTTAGGGGATTTCCCGTATTACGTCACTGACGTTGTTGAGATTTCGTGCCTATATGCATTGTATACAATCATGTGTCAGTTTAGAGGTGAATTTGTAACAGAAGCGCCTGCAGGAGCGTTGTATTTTCGTTTTTATTATGGAGACTTAGCATAACACTTGTCATATAGCCTAACTGAACCAATGTACATGGTGACAGCTTACTTTAAGCGAGGTCATTAAGGCCTGCACGGTCCTGGACCTAAGCTGAATGCTGAGGTATACAGGTCTTGTATTTAAATGACTTTAGAATGATAAGTCTTAGCAATTTATATCATAAATAATAAAAGTGAAAACAGAACAAGAAAACTATAACAGAATGCATTAAACTGTAACTGCCAGCAATTTATAGAAATAAACCAGCCATTAGGCAAATGCTAGACTATGCGGTGGGAAAAGCCTATTTCTTTCATGGTTTACCTTGGTTGTTTGTATAATGTTTTGCTGTTGTGTATGTGGTGCATTTAATGTCTGCTGTTATTGAAACTGAGCATTAGCCTACTGGTTGAGAATACCACTTATTGCAAAAACCAGTTAATCCACAGTTGAGTAGCTGATGTGTAGTCTGACAATAAGTACACAGCAAGCACTCAGATAAGTAAGTGAAGAATATATATAATAGATCTTTACTTAACTACCCAAAATAAGTTCATAAAAATATACCACATTTCTAATTTAGTTCTTTTTATTAGATATTGTAAAATGCCTAAAGTTAAGCCACTGAGAAGGAAGAAAGAGTGATTGAAGTATATTGTTTTGCTCCAGGATGTACAAATTCCTATTACAGCACACGAAATTCCAATCCACCTGTGCTCTTCCATCGATTTCCTCACAACGACAAAAAACGGTTGAAGCAATGGATACAACAATGCAAGCGTTCTAAACTACCTGGAAAAAGAACCGCAGTGTGTAGTGCACATATTTGTGACAAGGATCATCATAGTAAAATTGTATTTGACTCCAATGGAGTAGACAAGATGATGAAAACAAACCACTTGGTGAAAAATACAGTTCCAACAATTTTTAATTTTTCTGATTATGATTTTAAACATAGTGATCAACCCAGTACATCAAGTGCAACTTCAAGAACTTCTTTATTCAAGCAGATAATTAAAAAATAAGGGCTTTTAGTAATGCAAGTCCAGTCTGGCATTATTTTGAGCACAAGATGCATGTACATTCATGCAGCATAAACATTCTTGCGGTGTGTCCATAAGAATACAGTTTTTGCAACGGCACCAAGTCATGTCAATAGGTAATGTTTCTATTAAATAAACATTTTCTACTATGGGGCTTGCATCTTCAAAGATACTTTCAGACGTTTTCCTTGGTTCAAACGCACATGACTAAATTTGTGTTGTTTTATTGTGTACAATAAAACTTCTTTTATCCATGCCAGAATGCTGAAAACTGTCATCCATTTTAGTGTTACAACATTAACTTAAATTTACTCTAGAAATGAAGAAAACAAAAGAAATTTGTTAAAACTTCTATGCATATGTATACCAAATCTCTTACACTCTCAGTTTGTAGCCTAGGGGTTGATAACAACATAGCTAGTCTACGTTGCAGCTTATAGCTATATATTGAAAAGCAACAATCATGAAAGAAATAGGCTGTTCCCACGGCATCTGATCTTTGATTGATGGCTGGTTTATTTCTATAAATTGCTGGCAGTTACAGTTTACTGCCTCCTGTTCTAGTTTCTTGTTCTGTCTTCACTTCTATGATTTATGATATAACTTGCTAAGACTTATTATTCTAAAGTCATTTAAATACGAGACCTGTATACCTCAGCATTCAGCTTAGGTCCAGGATCGTGCAGGCCTGAATGAGCGCGCTTAAGGTAAGCTGTCACGCGGATACATTGGTTCAGTTAGGCTATATGACAAGTGTTATGCTAAGTCTCCATAAAAAAACGAAAATACAACGCTCCTGCAGGCGCTTATGTTACTAATTCACCTCTAAACTGGCACATGATTGTATACAAAGCATATAGGCACGAAATCTCAACAACGTCAGTGACGTAATACGGGAAATCCCCTAACATAAAATAAAATGCATATTTGCTCATAACTCTTTAACAAAATAATATTGGAAGAAACTGATTTGATTTTTGAAATCAGCGTATTTTTTTCCATTTATTAAGATATTCTTAAAATTGACTTCAGTTCCCCTTTAACATTCATCAGTCCGACAGATTAGTCTGGTGGTTAAGTGATTCGCCTTTCAGCCAAAGGGTTGTAGGTACGAAATTGGTCGCTAGCTAGTCAGTTGTGTCCCTGGACAAGGCACTTAACATACATTTTATAACCTCAGCAGTTTAATGGCTTCTACCACATTAAAGACGTATGAATCATCTATAACACATTGCAATAACTCGTGTGAATCAACTATAGACGTAACACACTGCAATAGCTTAGGTAATCCGACGTTGGGCGCGAGATGATCTGAAGATTACATGTGGGTTAAAACCCCCTTGGTTTTCCCTTTAAGGTTAAAAACCAAAACGGTATTTTTTATGAAAAATTGCGCTTTTTGTGGCATAGCGCTTAAACGGCTGCTTCAATTTGAATAAGATTTGGTGGAATGGAAGTGCAATAGTCACTGATTTAAATCTTTAAAGAAATAAAAAGTTTACCTTGGGAAATACCCTAAAAATTAGATTTTGTTCTGAAATTATGATTGTGACAAGGCATGCCATGTCGCCCCAACATCTACCAGAAGGAGTAATGAAATCGCAATGAAAATTGGACATATTTTATACAACATGGTTTAGATATGCAGAAACCAAAATTTTGGGTTATAAATTCAGGGGAATTCCCCTGGGACGTTAAAAACCAAAACGCTATTTTTTTTATAAAAAAGTGCCTTTTTTGGGCAGAGCACTTGAACGGTTAGGGACCCTGTAGCATGAATATAGGGTATACAACATGTGTTTTACAAATAGTGGTGGTTAAACACGTGGTTGACACTCTCTAGTTAAAAAAATAATAAACGTCTTAAATTTACGAACATTTTCACCACAAATATTTTAAATTTGATCTTCTTTTCAAGCGCTGTAGTGAAATAAAAAAAATTTCCCAAACAGCCCGATTCAGTTTTTCATGGTTTCAGGGAATTTCCTTAGGTTTGGTAGATAAGTTTCTGTTTTTACATATGTGGGTCATGTTATGTAACAATTCTTAAAGTTTT
>CH002368.1:515381-546132 GCA_000149265.1 Ciona savignyi
TTACACAAGTTCTCTTTTTTGGTAATCTTTTTTTTTTCTGAACTAAACATCGTTTAAGTTATTATATCACATAATATAAAATTCCATAATTTTGTAAAATATAAAGTGTTTGGGCTTAAGTAATAATATAATTTCTTGCAAATAAACCTTTTTTTCATTAATGGGGAAACAACATAAATATATCCTATTCTGCAATAGTTACCTGCAATGAACAACTATCGGTTTGCTTTCACCAGACTTCTTGTGCTGTTCCATGACTGCTTGTTTCAATCTATGCAGTCCAGTTGTTGTGATTGGAATGTTATGGTCGGGCCATGTTGTGTAATGGAACTGTGTCACGTCATGTGCACCCTGGGAAGATAAATACATAGTATGAATACACTATAAACTAGAGAGTGTCAACCATATCTACAACTATTTTCAAAACCCCTGTTGAATGTCATGTATTTTTTTGGCATACAGAAACGATCGGGTTCCTGGACCTTATTACGTTTGGTACATCTTAAATAATAAAGCTTTGTCGACCATGCTTTAGTATGTAGGTAATGCAAATATCTGTCTTACTTCAGGAAGCTTGATTGTGAAGGTTCGTTTTACAAAGCAACCGATTACTTCCTCTTGTGTGCAAGCTACGTTGATTTGTTTGAAGTCACGCTGCGTGCCAAAGTCTGGCCAATACTTCTGACATTTCTTCTGCAAAATATGATTTGTTTTATCATATACAAGTCCCAGTGAGCTGTTCTTTGTAATAAGCTGTTCTTTAGTCTAATTCCCATTCATTTTTTCCCTCTTTCTTGTTTCTATTTCAAGGCCAAGTTGCACAAAGTAAGCCTCATGCCACAAATAAATGGTTACTTTGGCTTTTAATAGGCTTGATTCTCATAATTGTCAATAGAACTGCAATTAAATTATGTAAATATTGTTTTATTGTGTGAATTTTTGTCTAAGGGGTGAAAAAAGAAACTTAAAACCTTTACAGACAATATACTCAACCACTGTGTGACACAAACAGACATTAAAGAATTTACCTTTCCGTTTTCAAACAAGTTGGTCAACATGACAATAATTGAACTCTTAGTTTCCCACATCATTCTCCAAAAGTCACCTTCGGTTTTTGCTAACGGTCCTTGAGTTGCGATGTATTTTCTCGGTACACTGTGGCACTAAAACATTGGTTAAAAGCTGTAGATTTCATATAATTCGGTGAAAAAGTCCACATACCACCAAAAGTTCGTATAAGTTGAAAAAATGTGAGGAAAATTGTCAAGAAAAACTTATAAATATGGAGGCCCTACTTTCCTTATACCTTTATTCAATAACAACCACAATCTAGACAGTGACATTGGTACCAAGTACACGGCTAAATCTACGGAATCAATTTATGATAATTGTATTACAACTGAGCAGACCCTTGTGGGGATGGTGATATGTGTATTCCGATCGCAAAAAAATTAGGACGCAATTAAAATGGTAATTTTCTTACTCTGTATTACAAAACGACATCCTAAATGATTTTCACCAAGAATGTGTTTGGTTTAGAAGACTAAAATTTCATTATACCCAAGTGAAAATCAGCGTTTATAAAACTGATTTGGTGATACACACACCCATAATACAACAGTGCGTCAGTTTAAAAATAATATTTAAATTTTAGGTGACGCCAACTTACATCAATGTAACACGCGTTGATGTAGTCATTTCCGTCGCCATCGTCCGAAAGCACAACCCTTGTGTGATCGTCTGGGAAAATGGAGTTGAATGGTTTGAACATTATTGTTATTATAAAAAAATCTCCAGGTTTAGAATTAAATCTCAGTCATGGCCATGTTAGGTTGTTATTTCTAAAAATAAATAAGGGGGTATATCCTAGGACATATGGATACTTAGGGACAGGCAAAAAAAGTTTGTTTTATTTTTAAAAGAACAACTGGAAAACTAAAAGAAGGATAAAAATATAAGTAGAAAAGGAGGGTAACTATAGGAGGGATATTTATGTTTATACCTGTGAATGAGAAAACCAAGGGGGTTATCACACGACACGGGCAATCGCCAGATCACCGCGCGCCCACCGAAGCTATTGTAGTGTGTTGTGTATGATTTACAAGATCCTTCACTTTAGTGGAATCCATTAATAATCTGCTGGATTCAGGCAAAGTACGTTAAGCGCCCAAGGACACAACTGACTAGCCAGCGGCCAGTTTCGAACCTGCAACCCCTCGTGTAAAAGGGGCCGCATTAAACCACCAGACTAATCTGTCGGACAACTTTTAAAAATAAACCTACGGTGGTTAGGGTTTAAGCTTGGCTTGATGTTACCATTAGTTATGTGGTTTAGATTAGTGTTTGGGGCAGAGTTATAGTTATTTTCCATACTTATTTCCTCCTTCCCTTATTTTAGCATTGCCACAAACTTGATATATAATACAACACTAACTTTATACACATAACGTAGTATCCCTAAAAAAGCTAGTTTTGTATTTGAGAAAACACAAATTTATACTTACATGGGAGGATATTCTTAAATCTGTTTTTGGATTTATTTTTGGGCATAAGTGCAAACGTAGTTTGACCTTCATGTAATCGAGCTGCTGTCTCCAACATCTAACATGTTTTTATAAATATTATTCGGACTGGGAATCAATAATGAAAATGTAATTGTATCTTTTAACACAGATTTTTTAAATGCAACTGCCAATAATGGGTATATGTAACTTCTTCGTCAAAATAGGGACATTTTTATTTGCCGAAATGAAATATCAAATGGATTTGGGCGGTTTATTTCTTAACAAATCTATGCATAGACTTGTGAGCATAATTATCCTACCCTACGCCCATACCTCTTTAAATTGTGGCACCAGATAAATACGGCTGCTTGCATTGTACATATCCTTGAGCATTGCCGGCAATTGTGCAATGAGAATGGAATAGGATTCACTGTTTGTTTGGACAGCCAAGTTTTCGTACACTGCTTCCTGTTTGTTCTGTGCTCCTGTAAATAAATGTTTTTTTGGCGTATTAAGCAAAACTGAAGCAAAACTCAACCATAAACAACACACTGCAGCGGTTGACAGTGGGCACGAGGTAATCTACATGTAATACCGATTCGTTGGTGTTTGTGAGGTAAAAATTCTTTTGTGTTTTCCCTTTCACGGTGATATTTTTTTGTCAGCCCAGTTAGTCTAGTGGATTAGTGCGGTGACTTTCAGCCGAAAGGTTGAAGTTTCGAAACTAGTCGCTAGCTAGTCGGTTGTGTCCTTTAGCAAGGCACTTAACGGACATTGCGTGAACCCAGCGGATCATTATTGGGTTCCACCAAATTGGAGGAATGTCTCAATTACAACACACTGCAATAGCTCCGGTAACCCGACGGTGGGCGCTAGGTGATCTAACGATTGCCCGTGTGTTAACCCCCCTGGTTTTCCCATTTCCGGGAATAAACATGAATATCCGATCCTATTACACTAGTGAGTATCTTATATCCAATACTACATATCCACAAATAAGAAGTTAATTAAGTACCATGCCCAAGCGGGCACATTATCATGAAAATGCCTGGAAAACATAGAAGTTTTCATGTTTATCATTTTCATCATTGGAAAATTCAGTCACCTTCGATATGGTGGTTTTGTTCTTCCAAAACGATGGGTTCAACTTGGTCTTTGTTGCCTTTCCCTCTGTAATATATGATACAACAAATGACATGTTCCCGTCATGCAAAGCATGGGGCACAGATGGTATACCAAGAAAAGCAAGGAAATGTAAATATACCCCATGAATCATCAACAAATTGTGCGCAGTTCAATCAGCGAGTAATTGCAGTGTGTTTGTTAAATAATGACATTTTCATTTTGTAACGATAATTCAAAGTGCGTAATAAAAAATGATTCATTTATACGAATTGGAAGTTTTTTAGATGTTGAAACTAGTACTGGTCATGAATAATCACCTAGACAACAGGACACGATACAATCCTCTGGTACATACCTTCGTTTTTTCACAACAATCACCAGAAAAATGACCAGCACTACAAGAACACCACATATTGGAATGATGTACACCACGGGATTCAATGCTGTGGTGAATTTTTAATGTTAAATATTGCTCATAAGTTTACAGAGAAAAATAAAAAGATGTCAAAAGCGTCTGCTTTATAAGAATAAAAACTTGAACTATCTATTGTAATAAAAGGGCTGCTTGATCATGGGTGCCTACATTTATACTTAACTTAATAATCAAATTAAAATACAAATACCAAAATGTTATACAACCTTGGGTGGCGGTATTTGGCAAACGAGATATTTCACAATTGGAGCCATTGAAGTTGGGCTGGCAAGTGCAGTGAAAGTGGCAGCCGCTTTCGGTACAAACTCCACCATTGGCACATGGAGAAGATGTACACAAACTTGTACCATTGACTAAAACAAAATGATAAGGTTAACTTTTGCCTTAGATAGATGCAATGTTATTTATAAGCTTACCACGCCTCTCACAAGCATATCCTATGCTCGTAGAACAATTCTTTGCAAACCAACTTCCATTTCGAGCTAAAGATAAACAACCAGCCACATTTGGGTCAGATTGGTTCACCAAGTTATTGTAACCATCCATATTGCTACCATCAGGCCACAGCCAAATTGAATTAATGATTTTTCCTCCAACCCATATTGTTTTATTGTCTAACGAAAGTCCGTGGATTTGATTGAAACTGATTTGGGTTTCGTTTGATTTAACAATAGCAAGCGATGCTTGTAAGGTTGTACACTGCGTCTCTGCCTCTTTATATGAAGTCGCTTGTGACGTTATTTTGTTTATATGAAGTTCACAACCATTTGCGGCGGGATAAAAGATAGCTGGGTAAAAACGATTGTCTTATTATTTAACAATAAGCGACTCTAAATTTTACTGGTCATCTACCACATGCTTGGCTATATAGTTCGATTGATAAAAGTGTCAACAGTGTGCTTGGCCAAGGCACTTAACGGGCATCACCTGAACACAGAGGAATACGGCTTGAAAAAAAATTAAAGAAACATTTCAATCATATACGACACACTAGAAAAGCTTTCATATTACTCTAACAGTGCGCATGAAATAATGTAATGATTCTCCACTTGCATTGTATCAATCAAGAGAAAATCCAATCTTGTTATTTAAGATAAAAAGCCACTGATTAATCTTTTTGTTGTTGTTGTTATTAATTTAAAGTCCACTGAATAACAAAGTGTGCCATTTTAGAAACGACAATCAGGGCTACAGCCAAGTGTTCCTAATACAACATCACACATTGGATCGTGGTCTTATCACACACCGTTTGTGCAGTTTGCTCCAGTGAAGCTTGGAGAACACGAACAACTATAGTTTTGCGGTAGTTTATTGCACGTTCCATTGTTTTGACATGGGAATGAACCACACAAATCTGCAAATAATTTGTCAGATAATATTAAACACCTACTTCTACCTGTATCCTGTAACAATTAATTTAGTTTATTGGGTAAATACATTGGAGCATAAATGGTAAACAATATGAAACTTAAATAGCTTCACTTTGAAAGAAGACACCGGAAACTGCCCGGTGATGAATAAGATGTCAAAGTCAACTAATATGATGTTTAAAGAATTAAAAGATATACAATGAAATATAAAGTTTTAAAATGCTAGTTGTAGCACATGCATAAATATTTTTTACCCTGATCACAATATCGTCCAATATATCCAGGTTGACATTGGCAAGTAAACCCATCCACATTTCTACTACAGTTTCCACCATTTACACAGGGGTTTGGAGAGCATGCATCTAAAATACAATAAAGGAGTTGTTGTTACCAATAGTTCTATAGGTACCTTAAATTCACAGTATTAAGAAAATTTACTTTTTATGTGGGCTTTATTATTTATTCTGACCAAATTAAAAAGTAAACACCATTGGATTTTAATAAGCACACAAACAAGTATATATATGATCATATTGGGTTATTTGTTTATTAGGGTATCCATAGCTAACCTTAACATCTTAGCCCAATAAATTGAAAAAGATTGTTGTAAAAATGCATATTATTAAACAATCAACATACAGAAAAATTAACCCACCAGCCTTATACAATTATTTGTTTTTGCAGCATTTTTCTAATTAAAAATATTCATAATCCATGATTTGCGTGATCTGTAGATTGAAATAGTCTATTTACAATCACAACACTGTATAAACCTGTTTCACAATTTCTTCCACTGTAACCAGGCAAACAGGAGCAGCTGTAGTTCAGTGGCAATCTATTACACGTCCCTCTATTTTGGCAGGTGTTCGGCTGACATAGATCTGTTAAATTGGAAACTTGTCATTAAAGATACCGGTACATTTTTTTTTGTAGAAATTTTAATTTAACAATAACTCTTTTACAATTTTACAAAAGGCAAGACAAGGAAAATATTAAAAAATACTGATTTTTAGTTTGGTAATTCATGGACCCCTTAGTTTTTGCTTGTAGGTCCGCCTATTTTTGCTACTCCTGCTTAAAAGAGATGCGGCCTTTTAAAAAAATATGTATGTTGTACACACCTGTTTCACAGTTTCGTCCACTGTAACCAGGCAAACAGGAGCAGTTGAAGTCCAGTGGTAATCTATTGCATGTCCCTTCATTTTGGCAGGTCGTGTTTAAACATAGATCTGTTAAAGATGTACATTGTCATTTAGGATAAGTTATACATATTTTTATGTAGAACTTGTAATTTTATAATAAACTCTTTTTACAATTTTACACAAAGCAAGATAAGAAAAAAATACTGATGTTTGGTTTGGTAATTCATGGACCCAATAGTTTCGGCGTTTAAAAAAACGTATGCTGTACACACCTGTTTCACAGTTTCGTCCACTGTAACCAGGCAAACAGGAGCAGCTGTAGTTCAGTGGTAATCTGTTACACGTCCCTCCATTTTGGCAAATCGTCGGCGGACAAAGATCTACGAAGTTATAAAGTGTCCTTAATGAAAGTACAGAGGAATATAGGATTAACTGTTTTTGGTTGTGGTTGTTTTTTACAAGTAAAATACAATAATCTATAAATATTAAATCTTTTAAAGATGTGTTTTAACAACCGTTTGTTGTGCCGTCTTTTCTTGTTTCCCGTGCTTTGTTTTATTTGCTTATATTTACTACTATGGCAAATATAGAATAGAATAGGTTATTTATGTTTATCCCCGTGAATGGGAACACCAAGGGGGTTAAAACGCGGGCAATGCCTTCGATTG
Organism: Ciona savignyi; assembly: GCA_000149265.1. Taxonomy (NCBI): domain Eukaryota; kingdom Metazoa; phylum Chordata; class Ascidiacea; order Phlebobranchia; family Cionidae; genus Ciona; species Ciona savignyi. Next base: position 522,624 of record CH002368.1, read on the forward strand.
TCGTATGGTCAACACCCTAGTGTTTACCTATTCATGAAATATAACTCAGTTATAGTTACCAAACTTGTTAACAATCCATTCAGTTCAAGCAATGCCGCTAAAGTTTTATGCTATACTTATTCTATTAGCAAACTGCGCTTTCGAATCCTAACTTTGTCATGTGTGGTTATAGTCAATTTATACTTTTAGAATATATTTAAGTACATGTGTATTGATTCTACTTGCGGTTTAACTCTTTCCGTCCCAACTCGCCATGGCGAGTTGGCGGGAAAACATGGTATCCCGCCTGTACATAAATGGATGCAAATCTAACGATTTCTCCGCAATGCGTAATGGTAGAGACCTCAGCTATGGGCTCATTTCGATCAAGGGAAAACCCTATATTTTTTATTCTCTGTAATTTTCGTGGAGAAATATTAAAAATGCGAGGAGTGATAGCCTTTCTTTTTCAAGGCTTCGCCTCTTATTTCTATCGATTTTACACGAATTCACAAGTGACTAACTCAGCCAATAGGAGTCGCGTTAACTTGCGGAGAAGCTCTTTTTGTCAAGCAAGTCTTTCTTTACATTCTCTGTAAATTTCGTGCCGTTGAGAAAAAAAGGAGAGCGTTGGTGACGTTTTCGCAGCAGGCGTTTATGCTTCGTGTTCACCAAAGCATGAATCCAGCTGGGCCTGCTGAGCGCACGATAAAGAAAAAGGCGGCGAGACTAGCTAGTTCGGTGTGCCCTGCTTTGAAGAATATTGGATATAGTATATGTGTTTGTTTGCTTTTGTATGCCCTTTTTACACTTCCTTCACTGTTCTTATTTATACTTTTTACTATTTTAGTTCTACAAAACTAAAAACTTCAATGCGTTTTGGTTCAATTTTTCATAATATAGTTAGAATAAAGGAAAATTTCAATTAGGAATAGTAAAATATAACTACTGAAGATACAATGACAGTTTAAATTTTCCTGAGTACAAAAACTATTAGACAATCTACATTCCAATTTTCATATCATTTGGGCATACCAATAATTAGTGAGTATTTCGTTTGTCAGTGCACCTCAAAATTTTCAAAGTCGAGCAGAATTTTCTTTACATAAAAAGTGGTGTTCACTAAAGTTTACATAATATATTCTTTATTGGAAGTAGATTCTAGGTGTGCGGTTTGTTTAAAAGAGGGATAAATTATCTTTCCAACCATACTAAATATTAAATCATAGCATAAATTTGAGAAAAACTGTGCTAATTTGAAAATGACCAAAAATTGTAAAAAACACTGCGGGACAGCATGTTTAAATTAATGCATTTGGCCGGGAGTGAAAGAGTTAACAACCATTCGGGTCGACGTGTATATTGTAACTACCCACATCCACATGTACTTGCCAATTAGAAGAAAAACAGAAAAGCAGGTAATTAACAAATAAACCAATCACAACGCGTCAACTAAACAGTAATCTAAAAAGAATACAACGTCACAAAAAAATAGAACTCAAGAAAAAGGCACAGTGGGGGAGATGCAAACGAAGACGCTACACATGTAGATATATGTTTTTCAAAGGAACAAAAATAGTTGAAAGAAACAATACCTCTTTGACAAATAAAATACTTCGCTTTGGTGCAGTGGTCATCCACCCAACCACCTTTGATGTTCGGGAGAGTGTTGATAGATTCGTACGGAGTCGAGGATGCGCATGCTTTTTCTAAAACAGGGTTATTCGGTTCAACACCGACCCAGTGTTGGTAAGCATCAGTGGCTCCTGCCGGGGGTAATCGTGTTCCATCCCACCATTTCCACTCGGTTTCCCCTGGAAAGAATGGATTTAATTTGTCAACCTTGTCAGAAGTAACACTGTAACAATGTATTGCATACAATAATGATCAAAATACCCGTGCAGTATGTTTTGCCGCTGTTCAAAACTGTAAATAACAGTTTGTCTCTAACATGTTTTTTCCTACTTGTGCACAGTGATGAGCAATTGTCTCAGCACAATTAAATCGTTGTCTCTGTTGGCTGTGTAGACCTAATTACAAACACCATGTAACCGCGCCATATACGGCATAACTTAACGGGTAACTACTGAACTCACGAACTAATAAACTCAATATGATACAAAACACTAAGATATATGTATAGAAGAACAATTTTTATAGCTTCTATTAACTTAGGTGTCAATTAAGTTAAAAGATAACGCTTGCCCATTGCACGGCTCGTTATTACGAAGTTATAACGAATGTAATTATTATGCCCCGCGGCTAAGCATCGTATATAAAAGCAATACTATTTTCTTTCCTTTGTCGAATTTTTACGCTTTTATATGCATATTCAGAATATTTCACTTTTTTTATAATAAATAATTAATATTATTAGGTCTATGTCAAAAAAGAACGTCTTGAAGTAAACAAAATGAATCGGATCGTATACCAACTAACCTTCCAAACTGGAAGAAAAAAAGGGTTAACCTAAACCCTGTCTATTAATGAAGTATATCAAAATTTTAGGCAACGTTTCAATCATACACAACGCACTGCAATAACTCCGGTTATCAACGTGGAACGTAAAGTAATCTTACGATTACGAGATAAAGCTAACGATTGCACTGTTATACCGCTGTACTTGCGTTTCCCAATCACTGGTATAAGCATGAATATTCCATCCTAACAATCTCCATTGTTCCCCGATATAACATAAATTCAAGGTTGTGACAAGCAAAATTCACAAGATGAACAGAATGGCAAAATTTCTCCAAATTATCAACAATGCAACTAAAGCTATAGGTATGTTTTAAGGCATAATGCATGGAGTTGTACGATAGCCTTAGCAAAAATATTTAGATCCTCATGAGAGAGTTTTCGGAAAGTGCTTATTACATTTTCAATCAACAAACTGTGCCGATGAGGTCTCTTAATAAGATAAAATTATGCATCTGGCGTAATGTTTTTTTTATAGCTGTAGATTTAGTAACACTGGCTACCTAATGCTCGCGAGCCACCGATCCAGTAACCGGTGTCCCACTGTCCTCCACCCCATAAAATCCAATTAATCGTTGAATCCAAGAGCGGCTTGATTGCATTCTGCAACTGACTGTCTCTGATAATAACCAAATCACCAAGTAATGATTGACAGTGGGTTCGAGCTTCATCAAATGTTTTTCTCGATGAGACGACGGTTAACTGACTTCCATTGTAGACAGTACCTTAAACAAGAAAAGTTAAATTGTTAATAGTAAAATTGTATAAATTAAAGAAAAAATCAAGATTGTCTTACTTTGACTATTGGCTCGATGCAGAAATGATAAAATAATTGAAACCAAGATTGCTGGTATACGCAGTCCACTCATCTTTCTTATCTACATATAAATTTAATGTACTGTTTTGTAAAGTGTTTGCTACTACCATTTGATTGTAAAACCGCATTATTCGCGTATGGTTGATCATGCTATTTCTAGTGTTAGTCATAATGTACGTTTTCGTAGCAGCGGGCTCTATTACGAGAAACACCATGTCCTGTATATATATACAATGCTGCAATACACTATGTACAGTGCAAAATGATCATACTTTTATAATATCAGATAATTGACAATGCCAGATAAGTCTTATATCGATAAAAAAATTTGATTCTACAATTGAAAATGGCAAATCATATTAGTTGGAATTATTGCGATGTAAAGATAGTTGGAGGTAAGCTGTTTTTGGCAGGCTCTTCAAGCGCCTTTGCATCGGAAACAATGAGGTATGTTTATCTTTTAATTCACGACTAGCCACTGATTCATCCACCAAAGCAACACAGGTTAACTCACTTAAGACAGAGCACTTGTCTGAACAATATTAACTCGACTATTGGAATGATTCTTTTTTAGTGAAAGGTGATTAATTGTTCTTGTTTGTCGCATATATATTAACGCAATTCTAAGGCGGCTTAATATTTAAAACATTTTCCGACCTTTTTCGTTACATTTTTAAATGGCGTGGTTAAACATAAAATGTGATTAAACATACAGTGATCCAATAAAACCATTATCAAATTGACACTTCAAAATCTAATGCTTAAAAATTTACAGTATCTTATTGAGGTAGAAATTGTTTTTTAAAGGTGCTTTAGCCCTATGTTTTAAAGATTTTAGGCTATATCTGTTTATAGCAAAGTTGCCGGAGCTATCGCTGTTTGTTATGATTTGATATAAATAGACGTTCACCACCGTGCAGCTAATCTTACCAATATTTCAGGGTCGGGTTTTATTTGTAAGAAAAAGACGTTCCATTAAAATAAACGACAGAACTCTGGGGATACTGGACTTCTGGTTAAATCGGAAATTATCATTCTGTAGTAAAAGGGATGGTGTTTTTTATGAAATTTTAATTTATTTCGATTTTTTTTGTAAATTTTTTGGGGGTTTATAGTTACCGCCCGCTCGAATAAAACAAATAGAAGGCCTTTTTAACTAGCATCTAGTCTTAACAGACATTGCATTAAATCAGCAGTTTAATGGGTTTTACCATATTAAAGACGTGTGAATTATCTATAACACATTGCAATACCTCGTGTGAATCATCTATAAACGTGTAAATCATCTATAACACACTGCAATAGCTCAGCAAATCCGATGTTGGGCTTGAGGTGATTTGACGATTACATGTGGGTTAACCCCCTTGGTTTTCTCATTCACGGAAATAAACATAAATATCCTATTCTATCTTATCAATGTATTATTTTTATGAATAAAAATGCAAGGGATATGATCACACAGTAATGGTCAGATTACCTTACGCCCATTATGGAGTTACTGGAGCTATTTAGGATATTTACACTCAATTAATCGAACGTTTGTTGCATCAAATGGTCCTTAATTTTTACCATTAACGTTTATTTAGAACGGTATTTTTAAATATACATTGTCATTTAAGTGATTTATTGTTTTCTTCCCTTTAATCAATTATTCTATTTCACTGATAGTCACGTTATTCAAACCTGTCATTAGTCGAAATATTCAATTGGCCATTTTTGGATTTTAAAGCACACCAAATTTCTTGTTAACGATTTTATATTTCAACTTTTACAGCCGATTGCGAAAATAATGGGTTTATTTTGTATTGGTTCATACTTCGTTTAAATGTGTATTTAATTATTCTATTACTATACGATTCTACGCTATCATATAAACCACACAATACGTTTTTATATAGCGAAATAGCTTACATTCTGTGCGTCACCGTTCTCTTTAGGCATTCCACCAAGCAGACATCACTTAAACCTTGTGGATTAATGGGTTCTATATAAAGTTATAGTGATCTATGTAATACCATGTAAAAACGCTCCGTATTGTATTCGCAAAAAAATACTTACAATGAACTAAAGATTGTCAACCAATAGTTGATTATACAACGATAAATAATAATAAAAATCTGTACAACTTATAAAGTGTTCAAGTGGCAGTTGAGTTTCTACCCAAGCGACCAAGGAACAGTAAAATAAATTTAATATACAATGATGAGGTTTCAATGTATGATTTAGCTTCTGATGTTCAGGTTTTCATATTCCCCTTCTGGTGGACTCTGTATTTCTGTAAATAACAAGATAATTTATTGCTTTAGATAGATATATGGACAATAAATTGTTGTTTATTAAACTATATTTAAAAAATGTTTGTATTTACCCAAGCAAGATGGTTAATTAGTTTGAAAATGCATTAACTTAACCCGAACCTTAGACAGTTAATTATACGAAAGAAAAAACAATCCCCCCAACCACACCGGTTTATAATTGGCGAACTTTATAAATGCGATAAGTATTACAACAAATTAATGTTCAGCTTGGGAGGTATTAGCATTCCACCAAATAACTTAATTATGAGTCACATTTGAAAAAATAACGCTTGAACGGCCTGATCCCATTATGATCAAATTTGGTAAAATAATATTGTGTTAGCAACTACTTTACCTAATAGAAGAAACAAAATATTTACCTAGGGAAATACCCTAAACATTTTTTTTTCTAAATCATGATTGTGATAGGCATGGCTTGTGGCTCCAACATCTACCGGAAGGGATAAAGGAATTGCAATAAAACTTTGTCATTTGTTATACAACGTTGTATAGATATGCAGAAACTAAAATTTTGGGTTATATACAAAAAACAAAAACGGTATTTTTTTCTAAAGGGAAATACCCTAAAAATAAGATTTTTGGTCTCAAATTGTAATTGTGACAGGCATGGCTTGTGGCCCCATCGTCCACTAGAAAAAGTAATGAAATCGCAATAAAACTTTGTCATGTGTTAGAAAACATGGTCTAGATATGTAGAAACTAAAATTTTGCGTAATATACCCAGAAAAAATCACCTGGAAAGTGAAAAACCAAATTGATATTTTTAAAATAATTAGCTTCTTTGGGCATAGCGCTTAAACAGCTAAAATGTTATTTCTTTATCCGCCATTGTACCATTGACCAAAGAGAAATAAAATACCTAGGGAAATACCCTAAAAATTATGATTTGATTTTAAACCATGGTTGTAACAGGCATGCCATATCGCGCCGACATCTCCAACAAGAAGTCGCCAAAACGGATTAAAACTGTTTGTTAGATTATTAAACATCCAACTTAGATAACATAACTCAGATAGGCCTATGTTAAAGCAGAAATTTATGTACTAAACCCAGGGGAATTCCCCGAAATAATGAGAAACTCAATCAGGCTGTTTTGGGAATTTACCTTCCTTTTACTACATCGCTTGACAAGAGGCTTAAATTTAAAACCTTGTGGTAAAATGTTCGTAAATCTAACACGCTTATTTTGTTATTACTTACACATGGAAAAGAAGTTTGGTTTAATAACTATGGGACCCATGCGTTTATGCTTGCAGAAACAAAACTATGACAGTCCTGTTAAAACTTTCTTCAATATTGAATAACATGGATCTGACGTGCACATATCTAACATTAAAATATATTATGTAATGAACATTTATAACAATATCGGATTGTTACCTCAGGGACCCATGAGTTTATGCTTGCAAAAACAAACTATATATCCGGTGTATAAAATATAAATTGTGTGTAGGGACCCTACTCGTATATATATAATACAAAATGTTTTTTACAAATAGTGGTGGTTAAACACGTGGTTGACACTCTTTAGTATTTTTACTGTGTTTACCTTCATAAACGTTTCTTGGATCCGGAGCGAATTGAACAGCAGGAACTTCTGCCGTTTCACTTTCGCATTTGCTGTGAAAAGGACTAAGGAGGTTACTGTACATATCGTAGCAAAATTAAATGTTAAAAAAATTGTTTGTTCAACCGGAAAGGGAGTAGCAGTACAAGAATATGATAAATAGTTTATTTGGGAAAACTGAAAGGGGGAAAAGCGGGGAAGGAGGGCAACTGCACACTAAAGTTAGGGGGTTTGAGTTAGTTTTGAACATAGGGTTGTAGTTAAGGTTAGTTCTGAGGTTGAGATTAGTGTTTACGGCAGGGTTACAATTAGTTTCAATAGTTTTAGCAATTCGTTTCCGTCTTTCCCGCTTACCCTACTTTTAGTGTTACCCAGTTAATTCCTCGTTTCTTCGTTTAGAAAAGATAAGCGTGAATGGATAATAAAGGCGGAAAAAAACTTAAAATAATACAGTAAGTAAAAAAAAGTTAGTTATACTCATGCAAAAGTGCAACATACCTTCGCTTTTTGATGCAAATCAATGCAACCGCCACCCCTATAAGAATGACGCATATTGGCGGGATAATGTACACCACGAGATTCGTTCCTGCTGTAAATTCAGATTGAGTGGATTGGTGAATATAAAAAGGGTGGATTATACACCATGGATAATATTTTACACGATGGAAAACTCAATAAACTTTTTATTTGGACGAAAGAATTGCTGGTTGCTTATATGTATCATAATAGATCTCTTTCATTCTTCTTTGTGTTTTAACGTCGTTTTTTTCGCGTTTCAAGTTTACCGACTCTCACGTTTTATTACTTTGTATGTAATTATCACCTTGTACGGGCCTTTGTATTTTTGCCGTTTAAATCATTAACATAGTTTTTCCACCTACTTCCCCACAGTTAGTCAAACGTGCAGATGTGAAACGTCTGGCACGTAAACTTTTCGCGCCTTGTAAATTCCCTATATATTCTGGAAATTTATATAACCATAATATATTAACCTACAATAACGTACTTGAGATAACTTGCGTCATGCTGTATAATATGTACCTTAGACCAGGGCTTCCCAAACTTTTTTACGAGCAACCCTTTTCTCATAATCAAAAAAATTTAGGACCCCTTTTTGTCTTTTTAACTTATTTTAAGTTGTAAGAATGTAAGAGTACGGTAAAAAAGCAGACAAACAACAGTATTTACAAAGATCGAAAACTGAGTTTGTTATTTAATGAGCTGCATGGTTCTGCATGTTTTTGCACAGTAAGTCAAACCGTGGCTCAATGTGTACATAATGTACATTATGCTGTAACAATGGTAGTTCGTCACAGTACTACAGACGGAATTTAACAGTGTAATGTATCTTTATACTGTAGTCAAAAACGCCAATAATGCCGTTTCAATTCAGAGAAAGTTTTTTAATAAATAGGCTACGAAGCATAAAGTAGGGTATTATAAGCAATTTGTATGAAAAACAGGAAGCTTTTGCGACCCCAAATTTTTTTCTTGCGACCCCCGTCGGGGTCGCGACCCCTAGTTTGGGAAGCACTGCCTTAGACCATACAACTGGCGTCATGCTGAATGACGTACTAAGTAACTTGAGTCGTGAATAAACCGTATATTGAATGAGACGCAGAATACAACTAAACTGTATCAAGAGTTATAGACTTCGAGTTTGAGATTAAGACTGTACAAATCGTGGCTACAATAATTATTTGTAGGCGATCTGTGTAGAGTGAATTTATAGACTTTCCGCTGCGCAGCTCGCAAGAGACCGTAAGGCAGCCGGCTAAACAAGCTCAGCCAACTACAAGCAATCAGCTTTTAAAAAGCGCGAGCCCACAATTTCTCTGGAATGCTACATGTTTATGGAAAAAAAAACTATGCATAATGTAATATACCAACATGTATTTTTTTAAAAATTGTATCCTAAATTGAAAATGTCCTTGAATAAAGCATGCCTGTCGCTGATGTTAGGTACAATAAAGTAACAATAAAGGAAAATAGAATGAATGCAATATGTATTCTTTTGAATTAAAAGAGAACTCATAATAACTCAATAAGGCCTAGTAACCATTAACCAACATCATACGGGTGATAATATTTGTACCGTTCTATATGTAGAATGTATGCTCACCTGTTTGACAGTTTCGTCCACTGTACCCAGGCGAACAAGAGCAGCTGTAGTTCAGTGGCAATCTGTTACACGTCCCACCATTACGGCATGGTGATGAAACACACAAATCTAAGGAAGACATACTGTCAGTTGTGGTAAGTTGTTCAAAATCTTAGGGTGGAATGAGTAAGTGGAGTGGTAAAACATTGGCTCGGATTGTCTTAAAAGTACACATATATTTGACAGTTTCTTTCACGTAAACCGAAAAAATGGATCAACTGAAGTCCATGAGTAATATGTTACATGTCCCATTTGACAGGTGTGAGCAGACAAAGATCCTATGCATTGAAATTAAATTTATTTCCCACTTTTCCCAAAATTTTCCAATAAAAATATACTTTAGGCAACCCATATTTTCTATATAACAGCATTAGTATAATGCAGGATCATTTTGTATATATATATGTATGTATATATATGCAAGGGTCCTTTGTTAATGTGAATTTATGCTTCCGCAGTTTTAATCAGTCGGAGCTTTAACATAATTATCATAAAATGGATCTATTGCGAGAGAGAGTAGTTTATTCCCCATCAAAGTTTAGTTATAAACCTTTGATGGTGATGGAACCTTTGATGGTGATTTTAATGGTGAATCTTTGATGGTGATGGAAAGTTTATTTATAAACCTTTAATGGTTGGATGTATGTATTTTGTCATTTGTATCATGGTTGGTGGGAAAAATCCACAGTGAATGAGTAGTCTTTGTCCAGTTATAGACGAAAAGCTTGTAAATAAATTCCATGTATTGAAAAAGTTATCACATAGGATAGGATATATGGGTTTTTTATTTGAACGTGTAATCACATTAGTCTTTAACACGGTCCACTGTCAGATTACCTTGAACCCACTGTCAAGCTATTGAAGTGTTTTGTGTCGGATTAAAACGTTTCTACAATTTGATAGAAAACATGTATCCGCTAGGTTCAGTTAATGTCCACTAAGCACCTTTCCAAGAACACAACTAACTTGCTAGCAACCAGTTTCAAAACTTCAAACTTTAAAAAAGAATTTTCACTTGCCACAGTTATGATGTGACGCATATAGTAAAAACACTACTTTATTTGTGCAATCCATTGAGTTGTATAATTTTTTTACGTTTCTGACGGAATGCCACGTTGATTGTATTTGTTTGTTGGGCTATTGCAACTCAGATTTGCCTTTTCAATACTCTAGATGTAGAGATATAAATGATTTGTGCTTTTTTCCACAGCAAATGTACTTTTATTTGCAGTCAGTACCTCTTTGGCAAATAAAATATTTCCAAACAGTGCATGGGTTATCCACCCAGCCCCCTTTGGTATTATTTAAATTGTCGATAGATTTGTACGGAGTCAACGCTGCGCATGCCCTTTCTGAACTAAGTCCATTCGGTTCAACACCGATCCAGTGTTGATAACCATGGGTGGCTCCTGGCCGGGGGTAATCGTGTTCCGTCCCACCATTTCCACTCGGTTTGCCCTGGAAACAAACGCATTAGCAAGTTGATGGAACACAAATGGTAAGGTGAAAGTATTGCATCATTAAGATAAGATAGGATATTATTGTTTATCCCCGTGACTGGGAAAACCAAGGGGGTTAACACACCGGCAATCGTCAGATCACCCCGCGCCCATCGTCGGGTTACCGGAGAAATTTTAGTGAATTGTATAATTGAGACATTCTTTCATTTTGGTAGAACCCAATAATCCGCTGGGTTCAGGCAATGTCCGTTAAGTGCCTTGCCCAAGGACACAACCGACTAGCTAGCGACCAGGTTCGTAGCTTCAACCTTTCGGCTAAAAGGCGCCTCACTATAAATCACCAGCACATCATTGTGGTAGAGCGTAGGTTTGATTTCACCATGTTGCGCTAATACAACAAAAGCGAATGCATAATGTCACCGGATTGTTAAAATCGAACTAAGGTTTTAGATTAATTAGCTAACATGACCTAAATATGTAAAAACCTAAAACTTAGGGTATTGCTCCTGGGGAATTCCTTAAACCGTAATTTTTAGTATGCTGTTAGTCCACTTAACAAAGATGTTAAATCGCTTATCATGTTTTTAGTTACTTTGTGAAATTTCCCAAATTATATATACTTTTTATATCAAACGCAGGACAGTTTCATGTCATGTATATCTAGATTTTATATTTTAAAAAAACTGAATGAATGGTCTTATTTAATTTTGAATTGCCGTTCTTACCACCCCATATATCACTTTAAGTCAATATAAAGTAATATTATAGTAAAATTTCCACTGGAATCTCTAGCTGGATATTGACAACCAAGAAAATAGATTTTTTTAGGATTTAGGGATTGACGGTAATTCTTCTGGGGCTATGCAAAAAAAGTAAAATCCTGCACATGTAAACCAAGTTTGTAAAGAATTGTAAAATTCATCTGTGGTCTAAAATATAGCATGATTTAGCAAGATATTGAATAAAGATATTATACACGTCGCTACCTGCTGCTCGCGAACCACCGATCCAGTAACCGACGCGCCACACATTCTCCCATATTCTCCAATCAATCGATGAATCCAAGAGCGGCTGAATTGTATTCTGCAACTGACTGTCTCTGATAATAACCAAATCACCGAGTAATGATTGACAGTGGGTTCGAGCTGCATCAAATGTTTTTCTCAATGAGACGACGGTTAACTGACTTCCATTGTAGACAGTACCTTAAACAATTAAGGCTACATTATTATTAATAAACTAAAATGTTTCTGATTAATTTCTTCACCCCACTTACTTTGACTTTTAGCGTGTTGCAGATTGCACAAAATAAAAACGATTGCTGTTATAGGTTGGACGCTCATTTCTAAGTCCCGTGCAGTTAATTGTGTACACTGCTCATCAATGCTGTGCAATACTTCCGTCTTGACCAGTGTGCGTGATGTGACTAACCTACCAGCCTCTATTAATCTGTAATCTTGCCCAAGTGTCATGTGCTTTGCAATTACCTTTGACGAGTTAAGACGTAATTTCTTTATGTTACGTAAGCATCCGGCCAGATGGCTTGGTGGTAGCGAGTGCGACTGCCAGCCGACAAGTCGAAACTAGCGGTTGGCTAGCCGGTTGTGTCCTGAAGCAAGGCTTTAGCGTACTGTACCGGAAATCAGCAAATTATTAGACTTATTAAAAACTATTTACAACTGCGGTGATGTTCACATCATACACAACACACTTTAATAACTCCAATAACCCTTCGGTGGACACGTGGTGATCTAACGATTGCCCGGAACATGGGATACACACTACGCAGTCATATTAATTCTTTTTCACACTTGGTGATTTACTACATGTAAAATGTTATCTAAAATGTCTTATATAAAATGGAAGCTAAAATATTCAATAAACAAAAATTAGAAGTTGTGACGTCATCAACCATATACGATAACTTAATGTAATAGCTCCAGCAACCCGACGATGGGCACAAGGTGTTCTGGAGATTGCCCGTGTGTTAACCCTCTTGCTTTTCCCACTGACGGGGATAAACATAAATATTTTTCCCTTATTTTCCTTCACTGCTCAATAGAAGTTTTGGAATTGTCGGTGATTGTTAAAACGTATATAACGTGTTTTGACTCCAGTTTAATCACATTTGGTGAATATAGTTTTTTATTCTTAAATTGGACAAATTTGTCATTTAACTGTACATATATTTTTCCTTAGAAAACCGTCATTTATAAGACTTTTGTTCCCGCCATCATTCCCGTACCATTTTGGAATAAATACATGAAGTTTTGGATAATGAAGCGTTATCGTCCGGCCGGTTAGTCTGGCGGTACAGTGCGTTGCGTTTAAATCGAACGATTGCAGGTGCAAAACTGGTCGCTAGCTAGTCGATTGTGTCCTTGGGCAAAGCACTTTACGGACATTGCCTGAACTCAGCGGATTATTGGGTTCTACCAAATTAAAGAAATGTGTCTATCTTATACAACACACTGAAATAGCTCCGGTGATCCAACGGTGGGTTCGAGGTAATCTGACGATTGCCCATGTGTTAACCCCCTTGGTTTTCCCATTTACGAGTATAAATATGAATATTTTTCTATGGTATTTCGTTGAAGTACATACCACATTTAGATAAAAATCACTTTTAAACCATCTTAGATAACTTTTCTAAAACTTTCAATCTGATTTCCAAATGTTTTCTTTAAGTCTCAATACACAACCCCTAAAACTGTTAACCGAAGTATTGGCGTTGTAAAATTATAGAAGCTTTATTCCTAGAAAACAAGCAATATTGTTAATGACAACCAGGAGCGGCTCGATTCCGAAAGGAAAACATTTTGATTTAACTTTAACCCGATTTTAATACCCTCATTATATCTTGTTTAGGACGTGACTTGTTACATGGTATTTAAACCTTCATCAAAATAAAAAATGTCTAAACTTGTAAGCAATTCTGCTGTAACATATTTTTCCCGACTTAACCGATACCAATAATAATCAAATCCAAAGAATTATCGTTGTAGGGCAAGGGTGTGCTTATTGTTATAATACTTTCAGTAACCTCACTGCAAGTTGAAATAGTATGGTTTATATACACTTTATATTTGGATAGGAAAATTACATAGTTCTAAATATAAAAGAAACACGCAATTAGTAGTTTTGCATCTAAGTTACATAAATCTAAAAAAATAAATCAGTACAAGCAAAAATAGACATCCCTAACAATTAAAACACCTAAAAATCTGCGAATAAAATGCGATTTTCAACATTTGCTAAGGCGGCTTAAACAACAATTTTTAATTAATAATTTTTTTTATTTTAGTATTGTCCATAGTTCAGCATATTGATCATTAAGATTAAGATTCTTTTCCGAAGTGACGTTTTCCCACTGGTATTGTTGGAATCGTTGCCGTGTAATAAATAACCTTGAGAGAACCATCGGATTCTCGAAGAAGCAACTCTTTTTCAAAAAGATCACTGTAGTCTTGTACTAGGCTGTGCATACGCAAGGATGTAACGAAGTAACAACCCGATTTTAAGACTCTCATTATATCCTGGTAAAGACATAAATTGATATATTTTAAGTGATATAACTTTAAACATGGTATTTAAATACAGATCAGGAAGTCAAAAAATGTCCAAACCTGGAAGCAATCCGGCTGTATCATATTCTTCCCGAAGCAACCAATTCCAATAATCAAATCGAAAGAATTGTCGTTGTAGGGCAAAGGTGTGCTTGATGTTACAATACTTTCAGTAACCTCTCTAAAAATTGAAATAGTATGGTTTATATACATTTTATATATGTATGGAATTATTTTATGGTTTTAAATATAAAAGAAAATGTTAAAAACATCTTCATCCACCAATGACAAAAAATGCATTAAATTAGCTTATTAAACCTGTAAACGTGTTTGTTTTTCGCATGTTTTAACATCTCTTTACTGCCATCTAGCGCGTAAATATCTCCCAAAAAACCAACATGGCGAAGAGCAACTCCTCCGAGACCAGTACCTGGCAAACGGTTCAGAAAATTTACTGGTAAGCGGAAGTGTTTACATAATTAATCATAAAAAAGCTAAACTATTACATCACTTAGGATAGGATAGCTAGGATATTCATGTTTATCCCAGTAAATTGGAAAACCAAGGTGATTAACACACGGGCAATCGTCAGACCACCTCACGCCCACCATCGGTTTACCGGAGCTATTACAATGTGTGGTCTAATTGACACATTCCTTCAATTTGGTAGAACCCGTTAATCCGCTAGATTTAGGCTATGTCCGTTAAGTGCCTTGCCCAAAAACAAAACCGACTATCTAGCGACCAGTTTCGTACCTGAAACCTTACGGCTAAAACGCGCCGCACTAAACCACAAGACTAACCGGACGGACACTTGGTCTTGTGGCCAGGATACAAAACTCAATAACTTTATTATACCTTAACATGTTCAATTTTTAATATATAAATGCCTACCTGCTGAAAGATCAAGTATTTTGAAACATTTCTTTTGGTCTTCGGAAGTAATCTGGGCTGCTCGTTCAGCAACAATCTCTGGCGCCTTGGATCCCATAGTTTTTAAATCGTCGTCGTATTGTGTTGCCCAAGTGTCGTAGTAGTTTAAAACATCTGGTCAAATAATGACAAATGACACAATTCACACAATATGTTTCTATGAGGTTTGCTATGAAGAACTAGCATGACTGCCGTATTATTACACGGGTATTACTTTCCGTGACCATAGTCTATCTTGATACCTGGGATATATTGGAGACAGCTTTGAAAATTACCGCATTTTAATAAGTTTTCATAATAAAGTGGTTTGTGTCAGATAATATACAAATAAAACGACATTCTCCACCATTCCGACAACATGCAGATATTTAACACATTATTTAGTGAAAACAAACCTTTCGAACTTCCTAATGGATACTTTATCGTGCATCTTTCATAAGCAGCATTTATTGGTTGCTCCATGTTGGTATATCTTACCTATTCTTACAAATATATAAACTGTATTTTAAAGTACCAGTTCCAGTCTAAATAATAGTATAGGACAAAAGGTTAAATATTTAAAAATTAAACCAACTCCGGTTTGATTTTTCCGTTGTCCAGAGTATGAAATGGAGTGCATATATTTGTTAATACATTGTACTTCCTACTGTGTGTCACTGCTTTAAATCACTGTCAATGTCGCTTTGCTGACCAACACAGTAGATTTGCAAAGGCTTAGTAAAATCACGGTGCATTACACTTCCTTAAACGGACTTAACCGTTCAGTTGTATCGTCCATATGATATTATCGAATTTTTAATAGATATACATCAACAATGCAAAAAATGTTTTTTTTCCTCAAAAATTAGAACTTCATTAATGATCGCGGTAAACTATGAGTATGTAAGTTAAGATTAATTACTGAATGGCTAAAATAAGAAAGGGGGTATTCATGTCAATAAATGGGAAACCCAAGGGGGTTAAACCTCGCGCCCACGGTCGTGTTACCGGAGCTATTGCAGTATGTTGTGTATAATTTACAAGTTCTTTCAATTTGGTAGAACCCATTAATGCAATAATTTCAGGCAATTTCCATTAGGTGCCACAAGGGGTAGCTACCAGTTTTGAATCTGCAACCCTTCGGCCAAAAGGCGACGCTCTAAACCAACAGACTATTTTGTAATCCCTTTAACATGGTTGGATAACCTGTTCTTATCGACAATCTGACAAGCTAAAAAAGTAAAAATATAAATAAAACAAAAAAGGTGGTGTTTCCTTAGATTTTATAGGGAAACCATAATTATTGTTTTTATGTAAATATAATTTACGGGCAGGTATTTGATAATGACCAAAAATAAAAATCTAGTTTACAAAGACTAATTAGAATTCTGCAACGTAACATAATACACTGATTTAACTGAATTTACAATAGCTGTTACCAATACATGTTAGTTGCTTTAATGAAATGCTTTATATTACCTTGTAGAGCATAATTTTAATGAACCAACGCGATTAGAGAGTACCTTAGCACACGTGGAGACTTTACATCACGAACTCTAAGCCCACAATACTAGGGTAAGCACGGAAGAGTCCGGCCGGTTGATCTGGCGGATAAGTGCGTCGCCTTTAAATCGAAAGGTTGCCGGTGAGGAACTGGTCGCTAGCTAGTCGGCTGTGTCCTTGGGCAAGGCAATTTGCGGACATTTCCTGAACCCAGCGAATTAATGGGTTCTGCAACGTTTGACGTTAGTCGGGGGTGTTACTGCGTGGCTCGAATATATGCTGACTCCGATATCCGACTTCCAAAGATCGAGTCCACGCTTATTGAACGTTGGTTAGTTTATTGTCAAACGTTGTCGATAGAAACACACGAATAAATCAATGCACTTTACTGGGGAATCGATTCGCTGAACCTGCTGGCGACGGAATAACTGCGCGATGCGTTTAATAGACAGTTCGTTCTCCTTTGCGGATTGTCAACTCGTTCTTTGTTTAATCCGGCAGAAGCGACTTTTGTCTTGTTCCTTCTGTCAACTATGCCACAAAGTCTCTATAACCTAGCGCTTAACGCGCGCCAGGTGGCAGTCACCTCGGTCCTGCCCTGGTCAGCCACCAGACCCTCCAAGCCCCGATTCTCTTATCTCCAGTCCAGTCCGTCCAAGAATTGGACAACGCCCGTAACACTTCGTCGCACATGAACAGGCCTCAGGCGTCCTGTGACGAATACGTCATAACGATCTCCGGTCAACTTGCGTCATACTGTTCTCATTGTGATTCTGCAGTTTCCGAGTGGATGACGTCAATCTGATCGCGGATGTTGATAATTAAGATGGTTTACATAGGCGATCGCCGCATTGCCTTCCACCGTAAAAAGGAAAAATCAAAATTAAGTCCTTTCTTCCACATAATGTGTATGTGTTTCATATTAAAAGTTTGTTAATAGAGAATATACAAAACATTTTTAGTAAAACGAGTGTGTTAATAATGAGAATATATTATGCGTCAAAGGTTGATTCTGGCTTAATGCAATTGTTAAAAATCACGATGCAGCAACACATTTTGCTCAAAAGGCCATTATAGGGCTGTTATTTTATATTTTTGCTTGATACATATAAGCCGTTTGGCTGTTTTCGCATATAGCAGCGATTTGCTTAAGTAACCTGGGCGGTAATATTAAGCAATAAAGAGACAGACATAATAGATTTGCGGTTGCGCAGTGATCTCTTCGGGTTGATTTTCCCGGAAAATAGACATTTGTAAATCAGCAAGCAATATAACATAACATATCAAGTCGATAGCAAAAATAACAGAATTATTGAGTTCTCATAAACTCTAGCAAATATATATATATGTGCCTTCTCGGGATTTAAATCAAATGCAATATTATATAGCCCACACTCAAACCTTTTCCACCGTGATATAGAAATGTGATGTGTAATGGTGTCGATTTCTACATCAGTCTTCGCTCAGTTTCATAATTTCTGAAAAACTGAGAGCATCGCTGATTTAAAGTCTTTAAACTCGAACATTTGTTTGCTTTTATGCCGCAAACAGAGCCTTCCAGTTTAGTGTCGAGTGACCAACTGGTTAAAACAACATGGCTGAACGACGATTTGCGGCTCTTTGCTTGCTTGATATCGTCGCTGAATTTTCCCTCATCATGCTCGAAGGAAATGTTGAATAAGCATAAGCGGTGAGCTTTATTCAAAAGCAATTCTTCTAGCTCACTTGATTACTGCAGAAAGTTAAACAGACTTCTGCTTTGATCAGACTTCTGTTTCCTCGTGAACAGTAGGGTCTGCTCGGTTGAAATCTTCGTATCCACTCTTCAGACTTCGGTAGGTTGCGTTTAAGTTCAAAATCACCGTCGGAAGGTCGCCACTGCAACGTTTGACGTTAGTCGAGGGTAGATTTGCCCTCTGTGTGGCTCGAATATATATGCTGACTCCGATATCCGACTTCCAAAGATCGAGCACACGCTTATTGGACGTTGGTTAATTTATTGTCAAACGTTGTCGATAGAAACACACGAATAAATCAATGCACTTTACTGGGGAATCGATTCGCTGAACCGGCTGGCGACGGAATAACTGCGCGATGCGATTAATAGACAGTTCGTTTTCCTTTGCGGATTGTCAACTCGTTTTTTTTTTTTTTTTGGACGTTGGTTAATTTATTGTCAAACGTTGTCGATAGAAACACACGAATAAATCAATGCACTTTACTGGGGAATCGATTCGCTGAACCGGCTGGCGACGGAATAACTGCGCGATGCGTTTAATAGACAGTTCGTTCTCCTTTGCGGATTGTCAACTCGTTCTTTGTTTAATCCGGCAGAAGCGACTTTTGTCTTGTTCCTTCTGTCAACTATGCCACAAAGTCTCTATAACCTAGCGCTTAACGCGCGCCAGGTGGCAGTCACCTCGGTCCTGCCCTGGTCAGCCACCAGACCCTCCAAGCCCCGATTCTCTTATCTCCAGTCCAGTCCGTCCAAGAATTGGACAACGCCCGTAACACTTCGTCGCACATGAACAGGCCTCAGGCGTCTCGTGACGAATACGTCATAACGATCTCCGGTCAACTTGCGTCATACTGTTCTCATTGTGATTCTGCAGTTTCCGAGTGGATGACGTCAATCTGATCGCGGATGTTGATAATTAAGATGGTTTACATAGGCGATCGCCGCAGGTTCTTCCAAATTGATAAACATGAATATCCTATCCTATCCTAATAACATACACTATTAGCCATAATGAACCATAAGACTATAAATTGTGTAAAAAGATAAAGAATGATATAAAGTATCTACTCGATAGCTCGTATCCTGTAAACTGTGAGAACGAAAATCACGTTAAATCTCAGGAAACTATTAAACAGGTTATCGAGTAAATGAAATGTGCCGTAATGTAAATGTCACGGTATTGAGAGCGAAACAGCACTACTGCATTACAATTTGGGTAGTACTAGAATATGAAAATGAAACACTACACAAATTTGTAAGTCCCTAACCTTGCCTTAACCGCGCCGAGACTCCAACTATAGCAGAATGCATAATATGTTACTAATCACTTATCCCCAAAACGGTAATAATATGGTATACAACAACAATAAAAAGAAACTTAATTAATTTGCGTTTATACGTTAGGCCTAAACAATACCAATTATATAGTTCATTTAGGTTTGGGAAAATTTAATTGCAATGCCACTAAATTTGCCATTACATATTCATTTCACAGTAATTATTTATTAAAGTTTGACTTTGATTTTAGTTTTGGTATAGTTTAGTCACACCAGAAATACATTGGAATTTTATCGAAGGCGTTCAAACAATTATTTTCTCCATAGCATTCCAATTCAAAATAACCTCACAAAAATTGCTGTCACTCAAAATTCTGCCACGGCAACATAAAGTAAGAACCTATTTTGCGTCATTTGTCAGTGAGCTTAACAAACTGTATATCTTAATTTATAACACAGTGATGGATAACACGTGGTTGACGATCTCCAGTATTGTATCTATGCTTGGTTATGCTTATTTTGGACGATATCACTGACTAAAGTAAGTAATTTAAATTCTAGTTATGTTTTTCTTACTCGTGTTGTACATTTTTAATTTTCTCAGAAATTTAAAGTTAATATTCTTCAATAATTCTCAAAAATCGGCTCTTTTCACATTTTTTCGATAACGGGAATTCCCCTTTTTTATTTGAGAGTCGTTGAACGTTAAGAGAATGCCGGTTAGAATTCCTGAAAGTTTTAACCTGATTGGATTAACTCCTTTATGTCAATTATCATGGCACATGACATGCCTGTTGACAGCGTGACACAGAAAAAACGTGACAGTGGGTTCGAGCTGCATTAAATGTTTTTCTCGATGCGAAGACGGTTAACTGACTTCCATTTTTGACATTCCCTTAAACAATTTAAGATACATTATAAACTGAAGTTTAATCAAATAAATTCTCAGCATCACTTACTTTGACATTTAGCAAATTCCACGAAATAAATAAGACGATCGCTGCTATAGGTTGACAACTTATTTCCATTTGTCTACTGCAGTTAATTTATTGCATTGCGCAGTAGATCTGTGCAAATTTTGTGTTATTTCAAAAGCGCTGACGTTGTTTCTTGAGTTTATAATAACACTAGGATCACATGATTGTGAAGGTCTTTGTATGATCTAGCATCACCCAATTTAGAATACGATATTCATCTTTACCCCCGTGAATGGGAAAACCAAGGGGGTTAACACACGGCAATCGTCAGATCACCTCGCGCCCATCGTCGGGTTACCGGAGCTATTGTAGTGTGTTGTATATGATAGACACGTTCCTTTAATTTGGTAGAACCCATTAATCCGCTGGGTTCATGCAATGTCCGTAAAGTGCCTTGCCCAAGGACACAACCGACTAGCTAGCGACCAGTTTCTCACCTGCAACCTTTCGATTGAAAAGCGACGCACTTTACCGTTAGACTAACCGGCCGGACATTTCTGGCTACAAACACAAATAAGGAAGGTCGCAAGTCATCGTTTTAACGGCGATTGGCTTCGAAGCCAAGACCTTAAGGAGAATAGATTATTTTAGCTAAGTTGTATGCGCTCACCGGTCGTAACTTTCTACAGGAGCTTTTCTGCGAAGGGTAGGGTGTATGCGTCTGGCGTGCATTTTGGCAGACAGTTTAAAAGAGTTCAACCATTTTCCTTACATCTGTGGCTAAATACCAGCATCCCATGACAACCATACGTTGTTCCAAATATAACAAGTAAATCTTGAGATAGAATTTAATACCACCAGGCAAGCAAATGTTAAAAACAGCGGAATTCCGCAAATAAAAGCAAATATAAACATCACAATCGGTCATTGCGTTACGTCATACATATGTTCTGGACAGAAAAGGATATTATGACGTAATACTGAGGGCAGCGATTTTTAATGCATTATGACATAACACTGGTTAAAATGTCGGGTCGAGCGCATCTCGTTAATGACGTCACACAAACTGCCATATGACGTCATCAAGACGGGAGACTTGAAGTTGTGACGTGGGAGAGTGCGGAGAAAGCGCTTTGGCAAGATTCCAAGCTTGTCATCGAACCTCTGCGGATATCGAGCGTGGTGAGACACACATGACGTCAGGGTGACGTAATGATGACGTACCTGAAATTCTCCGAAGGTAGCAGCTCGTGGTAGTAGATGACTTTCGACTTGGGATTGTGGGTGACTTGGTAGAGAACGTCCTGCACGGTGGACGATTGGGGCTGACCGCCGTGGTATTTCCACTGTAGCACGTACGATCCTGGCTTCCTCGCTATGTGCGACCCCTTGTGGTGTGTATTTGTTGTTATGACGTCATAATAATATCCGTGACGTGACTTACCTGCACGCTTTCACCTTCACGGCATACGATACCAGCCTCCATTATTGTGTAATCTTTACCAAGTGTCATGTGCTTTGCAATTACCTGTGACGAGTTTGTGACGTTATTTCTTTATGTGACGTAAGCATCCGCCCAGATGAATGACTGGTAGC
This sequence comes from Ciona savignyi, assembly GCA_000149265.1. NCBI lineage: Eukaryota > Metazoa > Chordata > Ascidiacea > Phlebobranchia > Cionidae > Ciona > Ciona savignyi. Next base: position 544,913 of record CH002368.1, read on the forward strand.
GTGTCGGACTGTCAGCCGAAAGCTGCTGGGTTCGAAACTAGCCGTTAGATACTCCGCTGCGTCCTGAGGACATTGGCGATGTCCATATTGTATATACCACACTACAATAGCTTAAAATTCATAACTGCTGATGTCATCAACCTTAAAATTCATCACTGCTGACGTCATCAACCTTATACGTCATCTAAATGACGTCATGAATACCTGGGTATTGTACGGCGCTTGAAACACAGTTGAGGTGTTGGTAGATGGAGCAGCGTTGATGCATTGCACAGTATCCTCCTCTATACAACCTGCGTTGTTGATGACGTGACAATAAGCATTGTGTGTACACAATGTGGCTTGGAAGGCCCATGTTCAAGCGGACGACAAATTTGCGTTACAACATGGACAAGAAGTTTTTAGGACAGAGTGGTACTTAAGAGAGGAAATCAAAAAAGGGAGAATAAAACCCACAAAGTTGGAACACTTACCGAGGGGGTGAGTGGAGTGGAACAATGTAAACGTGACGTCTCCTTTGACAGAATCGAAATCCCACGTGATCACGCAGTCTCGTTCCGGCACCTCCACCAACACCTGTTGTGATTAGGTCATGATGTCATTCTATGATGACGTCATTCTATGATGATGTCATTCATCATGATATAATTTATTATAATGTGTCATCATCATGATGTCATTCCTAATGGTGTCATTTTATTATGATGTCATTCATGATATGCAAATTCAATTTTACTTACTTAAATTAAAATTTTAAATTTTTAGCAAGATAACCAGGACATCATGTCATTTTGTTCCACTATAAGCACTTAATTACGAATTTCTAAAATAAAAAAAGAATTTAGAATCAATTCCCATTTGTATTGAATTTAAATCTTGATTCTGGAATGGACATCCCCATAAAAGGTACACTAACCGCTGGTTGTCAAAGCTTGTGCAAATTCATATTAATCTAATTAAGGCAAAACATCCACAAATACACAACCGAACACATCTTACCTCATGTGGGGCTCCTTTCAGCACATTGGCAGATTTATAAATGGTGTCTTCCCACAGTGCCACCCCGTCCCCTTTCTCCCACTCAGTTTTGTACAACGACTTCGGTACGGGACCTCCTTCTGGTATGTCGCACTGCAATGGGGTAAAGTTGAATGTGGTTGTTTAAAGTGGGTGGGGTGTGGGTAAATTTTACTTATTTGGACACCCCTCAAACAAGTCGC
>CH002368.1:551574-571939 GCA_000149265.1 Ciona savignyi
GTGATGTCATAGATAACAATTACAATTTATGATGTCATCGATAACAAACAAGGAGGGTTTCACTCATAACAATACACTTTGTGATCTCATAAATACGTAAAAAAAATGTTATTTATAACAATGCATTTTGAGTAACAGACATTTGGTTAGGAATTTTATCAGATTTTTTTTTATAAATTTTTATATCAGATTTTAACTTTTATCAGATTTCATTATAAAATATATTTTTTAAATCACTTGAACAGACATTGTGAAATAATATATGCATTCTTTGGGAAAAATGTGAACAGATATTTTATAAGTAGTATATTTGATTAAAGTTGAATTGTGAAATAAAAAGAAGTTGTAAACTATATATAAATGGTAAAATACATTCGTACATATGGTTTGTAAAATATATAAGGTGTATGTTGTATTAGGTTTCCTACAACTTAAACATTCGATCGTTACTAATTTCAAATAAACATTTAAGTATAAGGAGATATAAGATGATATGGCCATACAATCTCACCTGTGCCGTAGTGGTGCCACCCCCCGATGTAATATTTTTCCAATGTTTCCGGCGCTTTCCAGTTGGAAAGGATACGATCAACCTGGATTGAAATGTTCAAGTAAACTTAACAAATTTGCCTCAACTTGGTTTTAAATAGTAAGGTTAACAAGTTTAAAATCAATTTCGCTTAAGATTGGGATTGTGGATTTTGCAGTGTTGGTCGAACTTAAATAAGGCAGGTGATTGCCCTAAAATAACAGTTTCATGGCGCACTATTTCAGGCTGTTTTACCAATGCATAGTTTTTTGTTATTGTTTATCAACAATTTTCTTCCCAGAGCAGCTCTTTCATAACACAGCAATCTCAAAACGCTGTCTAATTCTTGGTCAAACAACAGTGCAAAATTCAATGTGCAAATCTTTTAAATTATGTGAATGTTGTTGTAAACAGGGGAAGTCGTATTTGTGATGATCGTTACCTGGTGCTGTTTCCTCCATGACAGAGATTGACAGAGAAATTCTTTGGCCTTCTCGAAGTGGAAGTCTCGGGAGCGCAGAAAACGCAGGATATGGTCGTCACGTGGTATCTAAGATTGTGTGTGTATGTGATAGTTGGGGTTACAGTAGTCAGTGCTAAATAAGTGTACTTGTAGAAACGTTATTTAATGGTCAAAAAAATCCCCCAAAATATTGATTTATCTTACCCGGCTGGTTGGTTATAAACGCATTTTTAGAAACACACAATTTAAAATTTACTTTGAAACATGTTTTATATGTGTGTCCATATTTGGCTTTAAGTTTCTGAGTCGTCACGTGGTATCTAAGATCATGTGTGATAGAGTTGGGGGTTACAGTAGTAAGTGGTAAAGTATTCACCAATTGAACCAGTGCTTAAAAAAAGGTATTTTGTAGAAACATTAATGGTCAAAAAATTAAATTAAAAATTAATGTATTTTGCTTAGTGCTTCTATTTGTTTTAAACAGCTGCATTTTGCTGATATGGGTATCTTCGGATACAAGGAGCAGTGGTATTTGCCTTAAAACAAGTAAAATAGCAAAAATACTAACAACCCTCTCTTATTTTTGTTATAGAATTAAAAAATAAATGAAGCCACATGTTTTCTTAATCGTTAACACTTTGTATGTTTTTTTTTAGTTAAGTTCTCCTATTATATAGTTTGTTTTAACTTCCTACACTAGAATATTTTCCATGTTTTTGCACAATGACGATGAAACGTACAAGTACAGACCCACTTTATTGTTTTGTCATAAAAATCGTTTTTTAAATGCATTGACACATATAAGGTTGTATGAAACGCGGATTAATTAATAAAACAATTACTAAGGGAAATATTTAAGAATCAGCAATTGTGATCACAGTTTGTGGGAAGATATAACAAACAAAAAGGAACTTGTTAAAAATTAGCACTTTTACAAAGATATATGAATTATTATTATGTTTACAAGCTGTTAAGAAGAAATACACCTAAGGTTTATTTTAAATATTAAAGACTAATAAATATAAACCGCAGGACAAATTGGTTCCATACATTAGTAAAGAGAAAATTAGTAGTCTTGAGTACGTGAATATGAATCATTTATTCTATTTACATGAAAACCATAGCTGTCAACATAAGGCAGAAACAAAGGATGAACTCTTCATGACTTGAAGAAGCTATTGATAGGTAAATACCCGGAAAATCATGCAAATAGAATTCACACTAAACAGTTTTATGCTGATGCGGGACATGCAAGAGTGTATTTATGTCATTCTGGATTCACTTAAGAACAGTTTTACTTGTTGCATGTTAGAATATAACCTGTTTAGTGGCCTGTGCTCACAGACTACTCTTATTACCGAATTGGCAGTGACATGTACCTTTCTATGTTTCACTGGACTTTGAGACTATCCTATAGCTCCAAGAAAAAAAATTTTTAAACATTACTTTGAACACTAAGTTTATAAGATGTCTTGAATACATTATATTATCAAATAATATTATAAGATGACTTGGATACATTATAATATCAGACATAATATCAAACTATCCTCTTAAAATGACCGAAAGTGTGTTTAAGAGTTACAATAACAGATTATTTGGACAGAAAACAATAACTGGTTAATAGACAACAAGGATATAATAATTAATACAGCATTGTTAAGATAGTGTTGCTGACAATTATTTAAAAAACAATGTAAAATTTTCAAAATGAAACAGGATATATTTGCCTGTTTTTTACAGCTACCGGAACTCTATTATGTGTGGCATTTAGGCTAATCCTTGTAACCATGGCCATACAACAAATACAAATCGTGACAGAGTGGAACTTATAATAGATCAATAAAACCTTGTACAATAAATCAACAATGTTTGACAAACATGAGTTCAGTGACTTAAAGGGCGTTGCGTGCCACTTAAACGTGGGCTGTAAAAGTGTGAAAATACACCACCAGATGGCATCAATTTAACTAAAAAGTGTGTGTGCAATGCAGCTATAATAATTTGTTCTTATAAGCAGAGTGTTTTTTTGCTCAAAAAAGAATGTATTTTCTGGTGCTTTTTCAAACCTTGTTCCCCAATTTTAGATGGCGTAATCAAATCCAAAACAATGTGAATAAACACATGAACAATAGGTTAGCATGTTCGTCTATACAAGGCAAATCATTTGGAAATTGGATTAGCAAAAAAGTCAATGGTCTAAATTAAACAACGCCACTAAAATAAATCATGTTCATTGTTTAAAACTACGTTTGCGGTTATGTTTTGTTTGAGTCAAACACTTTGACGCCTTTTTCATTTTAAATTTAAAAGGCACCACCACCCTTACTAAATAACATTTGTGTAGATAAGGTATATATGCCCAACCTCCTACATAAGAACAAACATCCTAGCATTACCACCTTTTGTGAACATAAATGTTGGGCAAAATCAAATAGAAAAGGTTGGGTAAAATCCAATATGTTAATTTAATTAACTTATTTAACTGTACCACTACATCTTCTTTGTTATGAAATGAATGTTTAAACCAATAGATCCGAAGATCTATGTATTTAGAAGAACTCTAGTTTTATTTGCATCCAGAAAGTGCACACATAATAAACAAATGTTGATAAAGATTAATACTGAACTAGACCAGTGTGAGCCCACTATTAGCATCCACACTTACCAGAATCCCGGTCTGGTTAAACCTGATGTAAAATTTTTATTAGAACATCTAAGTCATCGCCTTATACTGTGTAGATGTTTAGAATACATACCAAAACTTTTTTTAGCAAAACATTTTTTTTAATTCTTTTCACTCATTTGTTGATTTTTTTTAATCAACAGATTTTAACCAAATATAATGTGTTTCTCTCTCATATAATAACTTTCTAAAATAACTTATTTTCTATGTTGTTGTTTTTTCCCAATGCTCATCCATTCAGCAGCTTTTTAATAAACTCTAATTGTCCCCAATTCATTAGAAATACGTTCAACAATCAGAGTGTTGATTGAAATCAATCCGCAACATGTTTACCGAAACAGAAACCCTTGTAACGTTTCGACTGGGCTTGTAACGTTTCGACCGGGCATGGAATGTTTAACCCCAAGGGAAGGCAAGCAAAGCTCATTATAACATGGGCTATCCTCCAAATACCACGTTCTTAGGAATGGATTGTATTTCAGGGTGTTAACATGCGATAGGTGTCTATTTGTTCAACTTAAGTTCTATGGGGACAAGGAAATGCAACACACGTTACACGTATATTGTGATACAAGCACCACAACATTAACAAAACAAACTTTGTAATAGTAAACTTGTTAAAACGTTTATCTTATTTTTGTTTTTAATCACTTTAAGCATTACAATCAACTATATTTAAAAGGGACGTGATAAAATGCATATTACAGCTATAAAAGAAATAGTGAATACACTGTAATGGATTTACAAAAACACTTTTCTCTTTAATTGGTTACAACAACTAAAAGGGCTGACAGAAAATACAGCAATGTCCAACATGTACCAAATAACTATGGTAGCCAAACTGATGGAACAAGGTAATCTGATGATTACCAGTGTTAAAAGCTTCCTAAATCCCCCCATGCCACAACCACAATGGATAACCACAAGTGTTCTACTTTGAAGATTATTGCTGGTAAAACCACCACTCATTGTCCCATTTACAGAGATAAACACAAAGGTATCTTACTCTATTATAAAAAATCTTTAAAGAGGATTTAGAGCGCAGTTTGTGACAAAAATGGAAGTTTGATGCAAAACACAGCATACATATTTTCATGTGCTTGCACACACAATTTCTGATGTTCCTATGGTGTTCTGGTAAACTATTAGCGTTAAAAACACTTGTGCATTATTCACTGGAAAAACACACAAGAATCTTATTCTGTTATAAAAACTTGAAAAAAGTATAAATTCTGTTATAAAAATTTTTAAAAAGTATTTCGAGCCAACATAGGGGAAAAAGGAAATCTTATGGAAGGCAAAGCACATATAATTTCTTACTTTTCCATTGTGTGTATCGGCCAACCATTTCCTGAGCTGAATCAGCTTGCTTTCCTCAATTGGTTGCAAAACACCCAGGATGTGTTCAATGTAATCCTCCTCCAGTTTGTCGGTTGCTGAAAACGTGAGAGGGCGATATTAACTGTTTACGCCGCGATGATTTAGAATCATGGCTGCACATTATACATGTTAATCGATTCGTGAAAAGTGAATCAGATACTCTACCATGATATCAAACGTAAATTGGTACATCAACCAATTTCAACCTAAACCTGTAATTTTAACCTTAATTTAATGGTTTCAAGCACAATTTGCAATTTTAACCAAAAATTGCAATTTCAACCTCAATTGGTTTTAGTTTCAGTATTGTTTAACACACAATTTATGTCTTTTTTTTCGCTATGGATTCAAAGAAAGTTTTAACCTTTAATTAAAAACCATAACAAAAAGTCAATAAAAATCCTGTTAAAAAAGTGTGAATACAAGATATTAGGGACGTAATTAATCAATTTAGCTCAAATTCGAGTGGAACTGATTTGAGTAGACTACTGAATAAATCCATTTATCGGGTGTAATGGTTTTGAAGATATATATAAGTGACAGGTCTTGTCAGTTATATTTTTGTGACAACACAGATTGGATCGCGTTGCAATCATTATCATCTGGACATAATTCTTTCTATTTCAGCGCATTGTAAACTGGTTCAATATCTTTTTTTTTAGTTATCATTCTTCGAATACAATCGAAAAAAAATATTGGCATTGCCATTTTCTACCAAACAAAATGTTGTATAACACCAAGTCCTACTAAATTAATGCGATATAAAGACTTAAAACAAACTTTTCCTTTTAAAAATGTTAGATACACTATAGACTTGTTATAAATGGACTCCATGGAACTGTAGAACTTTATACTAAAATATTAGATTATATGTCAACTTGGATATTTTATGTTTCATATTTTTAGCTCTTACCTGCAACAATTCGGTCACTAGGTGTCTCATCGCACGCTGAGGAAAAGGAAGAAGTACGACTGTGTGCGTTCGACTGGTGGAAAATAACAATTCAGCATTGTAACTTTATAATTGGCATAAAAATTTAACAAAAAAGAGAAAAAAATCTTTAAAATCTATTTTTGTTTTTGTTTTAGAGCTTAAAATCTAAAATTATAGATTTAGAAATGATTGATGTAAGAGTTGAGTAACCATCTGTAAAATCAATATAAAAATCATATTTTTGGCTCAAGGCCTTTTGGTTTAGACTGTTTAACAAGTCTATTCATCATGCTTACATGTACCAAAATAATTTATTGGCATATGCTAGGCACCGTAGCACTGGAACTAATATTAAAGAAAATTAATTGACCAGAAGTCTAAAAAAAGGTCAGGCAGTATTGAGCGTTATTATATTGATCTGAATGTGTGATTTGGAAAATCTGTCAAATTTAACGATCAACAGGTTTTATATGGATGCAGTGATGTGTCCTAAGAATTAATCCAGATTAACACATTAAGATCAATATTCGAGAATGCAGTAATACTGCCTCTTAGACAAAGCATATCAGAAATACACAAAATTTTAAGAAATTTTGGACATAATCGGTCCATAGAAACACATTTATATTGCCAAATACCTCAGTTAAGTCCTCCATTAGTGTGTTTGAGGCAGTTGACACAGTGGAATTGGAAGACGACTGTGAGGCGACCAAATGGGGATTTTCCTCGGCCCATGTTGGAATATATTTCACCCCGTTGGTTTGAAGCTCATTGAGATAATATTCAATGATCTCTTTGCCCTGTGCGGTGATTCTAAGGCTTATTTCACGCAAACATGATAACGAGTAACGACACAATATTATATATAAGGTAGAAGTGATACATATATGCACAAGTTTTAAACAACAGTAGTTCTGCTAGGATGTGATTAAACTCTTAACTAGAATTAACCTTTAATACCCCATTAACCTTTCAGAACAGATCCTAATCAACTGATGAGTCAATAAAATGGTTTCTAGGTAATTACTTTGTCAGTTTAAGAATATGATTAAATGAGAATATTTAAAGGGATATTGCTTTATTTTCAAAAGAGACAGAAAGTAAAGTGACTTATTTCTTTAGTTTTTTTAGTGTCATCATTCCCACCCTTTTTTTGTACTTTCATGGCAATCCCCGCGAGTAACACTCAATTCTTAACTTGTGTGACGCACGCGGTGCCAATAACAATTTACTCTTGCAAATAAAAAACTAAATAACGTTTACTGCCACCGTTTTTCTATTCAACTGGCGTATAGGGAAATACAAAAACCCTTATCATTGCGGACTTTTTTATTATACACTTCATTTTATTTTGTTAAAATATTTACTCTTGTTAGGCTACTCCGGTAAGCTTTCACACGTGAGTAAATTCTTACTCGCTTGAAATTTGATGAATTTTTGTCCATGTTCTTTCTTTTTTTGTGGTAAAATCAGTTTTTAGTTAGCGTTAACCAATGCACAGAACAACTTCTTACCTTTTTGATGTTCGCTGTGTACTGTTTCATTGCGATTTTCTCAACTGTGGATTCAAAACCGAAGAAGGATTTGATTTCCATGGATGCTGTTTGTTCGAAGCAAGTCCAGTTTGGATTGTCAGGGTGAACCTGGGTAAATACAGGGGTTAGGGGTAGGGCTGCAAAAATTCTTGTAAGAACATGTATCAATAATTGCGCGTCGCGTATTGCAAAAAGAATGTTACTTTATATTATGTAATACAACTTAATCTGCTAAGTAAGAAAAGTTAGCATTCATAAATTAAAATTTATGGTACCAGGACAGTATAAAGCAGCGTATTAATGAATGCTATCATAATAACATATTAGCCCTAATAATAAATAATAAAAGGTGTAAAACTGTGTATTGTTGCGATTATCACAGCACAATAACAAGTTAAGCTATACATGTTTGACATAAAAAATGCGTTTGTAAGTGAATAATAACGGTTTTTAAATGATAAACTCATGACGCATTATTAGTCAAGTGTTTTTTTCCTGCAAAATTAATGTGTTTGTAGTACAAAAATTGCGATACACCGTTATTAGTATCATAGCTGAGTGGTATTACGATTGTCGATATATCGTTGCAACCCAAGTAAGAGGTAAACCTAGGTGCATAGGTTTGTTAGCGGTAAATCTGGGTACATATTAATGTTAGTTGTGCACCTATGTTTATTTAATCACAAGTAGAACCTTGTTTTAAAATACAAATCATTTTAAATTCTGTCCTCTATGGACTATTTTAAAAAGTGGCACCTTGAAAAAACAGCTAAATCATGCTGATGGCGTAATTATAGCCAGTGTCATATCACTCTTGGTGCCGTGCACTTTTGCACCTTCAGTGCTACTCAATTTGTGTGAAGTAAAATTCATTTAATTGGTACTATGGTACTATAACGATAATCTTGATACATTTAGCTGGAATGCAATTTGCATTTCCTATAACTGTGGTATGGTATGTTATAATATAAATATATATTATACCAGTTTTCACAATAGCAAAGATAATACAATTTCTAATATTAAATAAACGGTAAAGGTCAACAAATTGCAGTATCATTATTTACAGCACGAAATGGCAAATTACACAAAACATGTCTGAGAAGTTAACAACAGTAAGTTAGGTGAAGAATTAGTGTATTGCATTGGTACAAGGTTCAGTATTATATTTAACTTCCAAATGCCAAGACTTGGTGATAGCAGACAACATGCAGCATTCAATCGAAACTAGGTTGACATTGTTGTGGGATGCTTATTATGTCATCGCTGTTACATTATGATGTCATAGTATGCCATTACGCAACGTTTCCTGCCACTCAAAATGATTGGTGGTGTTCAACGATGAATTGTTATATAACATGTGAAGCCTGTTACTGTTACAATACCAAGTTTTTAAGTTGAATATGTCGCATAAATACATTCGAATTTTTGGTAACTTGTAATTAAAAATACCACTTTTGTTTTAGTTAAAACATCTTTACTTCACCTCTAATTCTTTCCTTATTGCATTAGAACGACTTTTTAAATGTGCACCAAGGGCACTACCATTTGTCAAGTTTAAATGTAATTACAACCGATTGTTGTCAAATAAATCCCTTTCGTTCTAGTGATTGATTTCCACATTAACAACACTGTCAGTTAAGCTTCCAAGTAAAATTTAAACATAAGGTTTCACAAAATTCTTTGAAACTTTTAGAACACAGATTATCAGGGTAGAAAGGTTCGTTACATACACTACATATAATGGCAGATAACAACAGTTTGTTTACAGTTTCCAAATATATTTTAAAAACGGTAAAAAATCATTTTAAATTTGTCATGTTTGTTCTGTATAAAGGCAAACAGACAAAAAGGCATCATGGTGTTGTAATTGTTATTGCAAGCTAATATTGTACAAATAAAATTACAAAATAATACACAACACGTTATATCCGCAGTAGCTTTTATTATTATTTGATTAAGCAGTCCAACAGACCACTTACTGTGTACTGGCATGTCTCATTTACAAGCACTCGACTCGAGAAACTTTCGTTGTGTGCTGATATTTTCAACGAACGTTCCTTCCTGTTTAATGCATTCTTCTGTACAAAGTAGATGTAATCAAACCCCACCATCTGAAATAAAAATTATATTTAGTTATGTGGCTTCGTTTTTCCGGCAAACTGTTAAATACATCAATAATTTGGTGATAAAGAACGTCTTGTATTTACTATGTATCTATAAAATCAAGACTAGAGTTATAAATTTGATATACATAGTTTTTTTTAATTACAACTGTTTTGATCAATGGAACTGTCAATTCCTTGTTTAAATAGAACACATAATTTACTTTTAAACGATTAAATTGATTTAATCTTGGCTTAACCCTTTAGAAACGATAAGAACAAATTTGTCCTTTTTGACATATGCTCATTCAAAATTAAAAATCTCCAACATTTCTTGTCGAAACTGCTAAAGTTTGGTCTCTTTGGAAAGCTATATGATATATCTTTTGAAAACAGCAAAAATAAACCTAACTTTGCATTTGAAATTTTGAAGTAAAGTTTAGTTGAATTTTATGAATTTTTTGGTGTAATTTTGAGGGAAAATTATCACTAAAAAACGTTTTTTTTTAATACTACGCTCAAAAGGTTTGTTTCATTTAATGTCTCTATGGCAGTAGAATCAGTTTCGCTTCTTGGGATGTCCCGAATGTGATCTTACCAGTTTTTTTTTTTCATTTTTGGGGGGATTTTGAGTATCTTTAGGATTATAGTCCACAATTTTGTTCAAACCCTTCATTTATAGTTTATTTTAAGGAAAAAGTAGTAAGATAAAGCAATATGGACTTAATAGCAATCTAAATTGCTATTCTAACATTTTTTATAATAAAAAAACAAAAAAAAAATTTGGCATGGGTGGACCTGTAACATGAAATCAGTGACGAAATACTATTTTGATGACGTCATCAAACCAAAATTATAATATAATTGTAGGAAATTTGTTTCTGAGTAACTTTGTAAAAATATGTTAGGCTGTATTGTAAACAGATCAAAAACTATAGCATTGTATAAGAAAGAATATGACGTGGACCCCCAAGTAGTGACGTCATCAAAAAATAAAAATTTCAGAAATTTTGGAAATTTTATTTCGAACAACTCTAGTGTTGAACATTTTGTTCTAACTATAACACGAGAGGCGCTAGAGCACTACAAAGCGGACTCGGTCAAAACGCGCAAACTACGCAAAAACAATCTCGTTTCTAAAGGGTTAAATCTATAGTTAGAAATGTATTGATTAGGGTTTTAGGTCTTTTGAACATGCAATTACTGGTTAATAAGAGATTATTTGCATTTAATTTGCCGTCTTAAGACTTAATCACAGTAAATTAAATACAAAATAGGTATCAATCTAAAATAAAGCAAGTACTTTTGAAGGGATTTCAATAATGCTTAATGATCATAAATGTCATTGGGTTACATTTTTCCATTAAAAAATACCTTCCGAAACAGTAGTCTGCTGTAACAGCATTCATAAAAGTTATTTCAATTGATTTTAAAATAGTTGTTTGCTAAGTACCTTGTGGCTAATGGTTACATTAAAAAATTTCAAAAACGGAAACCATATAATCAATAAAAACAGAAAGATAATAAGATTAATATTGAGTTGCATTCTTAAAGCACTACAACAGGACCCTACAAATGTACCAATTAGTTAATTGGGTAATAATGAAAACATTTTTTTATCAAAGTATCCCGGAAATTAAATATTAAAGTACAAGTTATTGTATAATAGTGATATAAATAATGCATGCTTGTATTAAAAATTAGGTGTTACAGAAACCCAGTATATATTCAACGCTTAACTGTGGTAAATAAAAAAATATGTTTGCTTCACAAAATGTTAACGATTTAAAGATGAACCTTATCCTAATAAGTACAAGACATTAAAAAACAAGAAGCAAATTAAAATATGCAAAAATTAAGGTAATTAGGCAAAGGTAACCTGACAGAGCCAAAATAATAAGATGATTGCATGTGTAATAACGCCCTCTGCATTTTCCCAATCACATGAATAATCTATTATATCCTACCCTTTTTAAAAGTCGAGGAGCGTCCACATTCAACTTGCATCTTCGCTCGACCACATGGGTTGCTTTGTCTTCACTTTCAACATCCGACAGTATGTCGCAGCCGACAAAAACTGGAATCATTTCACATGTTGGGAAACGCTTCTCGTAAGCCTGTAACATAGAAAGCATTTTGTTAAGAAACACTCAAAGATAATAACCATTTTTTTAGGGATTAACTGATTTAAGTGTAACTGTTTCGGAACTACATTTGTTTATAAATAACATTCATATTTTTATATACAGTACCGGTAACTTCAATAATTTTACAGCCACTTGAAAATTATTTAATACCAATTATATTATTATGGCAAATCACTTGTGGGGTATGGTAATGCCTTATTATCACAAACTATCTCATTAAATCACACAAGTTTTAAAAAATTTGGGGTTTCAAGAATTACATTTCATACTCAATTTAGCCATTTATGTTGGACACCACACAACATCAGCAAATAAAACAATGCCAGATTTTAAATTGTGATTGCATTATTTATATTACAATGATATAAATCTTCAAAAATTATTGGACAATTATGATCCAAGTAAGTTACCAAAATATAGGCATAGATACTTACAGCCATAACCATTTCAAATGGGTGTTTATATACACGGACGGGTGATTGATACTGCTGAACCATTTTGTACAGCACAGCCACCAAGCTAAATTATGTACAGCTGTGTAAAGAATTGGATAAGTGAGATAATTAAGTCGTCTAAGTTTAAATTCAAATTTAATTTATTTTAAAAAATAACTTACATTCTGCGATAATTAACTAACAAACAAACAAATCCAACAATATTTAAATCCAACCAAATGCAGTGATGAATTTTTAGTTTTATTACTCCTTATTTTAACCCTATGGTTAAATTGAGGAAACTGCATAACAAAAATAAAAACTATGTTAAAATTAGTTTTCATCATTTTAGAATGCAGTTCCCTTCTTACATTTTATCCATACATTTTGTCCATTATTAATACTAAGAGGTAAACAAATTTGTAATTAAATATTTTTCTCTTGGAAAATTAACTAGAATGTTGAAAAATATTCGAAAACAGCCGACTTAATGACTAACTATGTCTTTTGATGTTCTTTCCTTTTAACATTTTATTTAGATTTATAAACATTTCATATCATAGGAGAAGTAAAACTTTTAATTATTTTTAGCCTTGACAGTATCCTAGACCAGTTGCTAAAGCTATCTGACTGGTCGTTGTAGAATTCAGACGTTGCTATTGTTGTAAATCAACATCAAGTTAATAATCCACTGGGTTCAGGAAATGTTTGCTAAATGCTTTGCCCAAAGACACAGCCAAGTAGCCAGTGTCTGATGGGGGAAACTAAAAGGAGGTAAAGAGAGAAGGAGGAAACTTCACATTAAAATAAAGATTACGACATTAGAATTAGTTTTTTTAAAGTTGGAATTGGAGTTAGGGTTAGTTCTAGGGTTGAGATTAATTAGTGTTTTGACTAGGGTTTGTAATAGTTTTTATAGTTTTAGTAAGCAGTTTCCCTCCTTCCCTCCTTTTAGTGCTGCCCTTGTCTGATTTCGATACAACCTTTCACCTGACAGTCCGTGCTCTACATATGACTGACTAAACTGACCAGTCAAACAAAGAACCTGAATAATTCTTACTTGGGTAATTTACTGCAGGTATTCAAAAAACAACACAATCCCATTAAGTTGTTACAAACATAAAGCTATAATTAGAATATTTATCTTGATTAGACGTTTTAGAAAATTACATCACACTGATACTGCTATTTTGTCTTTTGTGCTACAGTCCTTTATATAAACAGTGGTTTTCTAAGAGCAGTTTAATGATTGAAATTAGGAAATAAAATTTATCTATTTTCTAAACGTCTCGTTAAGACTAAATAGGTATTTTGTTTTTTGATCATGTTGCTAAAAATAGCGCGATCTGGTAAAATAAGGCAAAATATTTAAGTGTAGATTACGATGTTAAAAATGACCGCACCCTACATATTAGCCAGAAGACAAAACTATGGAGTTTAAGTTAATCTGAAACACCAATAAAGAACTAACAAATTAACAAAAGTACGTAAATTTGGTCGTAAAATACAAACGAGATAATTGATGTAATAGAGATATAACACACCCGACGATAGACTGTCTGAAATGAAACAAAACATTAGATGACGCTTTGTTCTCTCTTAGTCCTTCTTTAATAATAACTTACTCAGCCGAAACGAACAGCTGATCCGATGGGCGGGATGCCGGTTCGTGGTTATTTCGTAATAGACAGTCCGTAACGTAAATCGAATAATAGGGGAGCCGGTTACTAGCTAGTCGGTTATTTTCTTTTGACAATTTCTAAGATGCCCTAAACCAGTAATGGGTAAGGCAAAACTGGAGCAGTTTTATATTGTCTTATCTGAATGTTTTTATTCTTATGATTACAAAAATAATTAAAAAGTACCAGTACATAAAATATAGCAAACGGCAAGGGAGAAAATGTCAAAATAACAGTCGCTATGACACGTCATAAAAAATAAAAATAAAAACAACTGATAAAAATATACAGTACCCACTATATCTCGCGACCAGTTATTTTTCACTTTTCGACTGAAAGACGTTGCTCTAACCCACCAAGCTATTTGACCAGGGTTGCCATTTGGCCTTTTTCACGGCCAAATTTCAGAAATTTGGCCGTACCAAAATCGTCCCGGACGCAAAAAAAATAGTTTGGCCGTGCGGAAAAATCTGGCCGAATTTGGCCGTATAAGAATATTGTCAAGTTTTTGGCCGAAGCGTCATATTATTTTTACGCTACAGTAGAAATAAAGGAAAAAGAGAGAAGGTATATGGAAATAAATT
The DNA here is from genome assembly GCA_000149265.1 of Ciona savignyi. Taxonomy (NCBI): domain Eukaryota; kingdom Metazoa; phylum Chordata; class Ascidiacea; order Phlebobranchia; family Cionidae; genus Ciona; species Ciona savignyi. The sequence goes on from CH002368.1 coordinate 566,051, forward strand.
AATATCAACTGTCTCATTCCCAAATCACAAAGCTGATTATGACGTTTTAAATTAAAATAATAACGATAGAAATTCCTGTATAGTATTTGAACGGGTTTGACAAATCTGGGGGGAATTAAAATTATACAATTTTTCAACAAATAAAGAGATAAATAGCCCAATTGGCTAAATTAAATAGTTTATTTTTCACTTAATAAAAATTGGCCGAATTTTGGCCGTAAAGCAAAAACAGTTTGGCCGTAAAGCGTACTTTGCGTCTGGCAACCCTGTATTTGACTTGCTGAAAAAATATCAAGTGCGATACAAACTTTTGGGAAAGATATATATTTTCTTGCGAATTAGGTTACAAGAGAACTTACAGCATCCAGAACTATAGTTATATTTTTTTCGTGATTTTTATCATCATAGACATGATTCAGTTTAGGCCCTGAAGCGTCACTACGTAGCCTATATTTATCAAGAATATGTAAAATTTCAAAAAAACGTGATCAGATAAAACATGTTGGACTAGTTTCTTGTCGACTAGACATATACGTGGCCAGATTTGATCTTTGTATTATTTTGTGCAGCCGATTGGCCAACACATAGAGTATCGCACCGTTGTCGCCAAAATAATGTGTTTAAATTAAAACCTCCAAAAACTGAACTATCAAATATATATCCGTTGTATATAACACACGGAAATAAAATAGGCAATTTGTTACGTTATTTAAGTATAAAGCAGCATGTGATATTTATGTTTTATCGTGAGAAAACGATTTGAGGGGTTATCACACGAGCATTGGTCATCCTACCTCGCACCACCGCATAACTCTATGTGGATGGGATGTGACGTGTGGTAGTATCTGAGGCTTGGTAATTTTTTTCTGATTCTGTTTTTTAAACGGGTTAAGTTTTGAAACAATGGTGGCCTCGTTGCTGAGATCGTTTTGTTTATATAATTTGGTATATGTATCGGTCGCGTTAACCACGAGGACGGCTTTCCAAAGCGATGGTGTGTAAAAACATCTGCATGTATAGCTTGATATAAACAGAGTGTCAATGTAGCAGGATTTACACATTGTTTGCCGAGAGGATGATGATAAAGGCATGAGCAGTCAGGTAATAGTATCGATATCCACCCTGGCCACTTTCTGCTCGGAAGTCTCCTTGAACAAGGAACCGAACATACGTTGACGCAGGATTAAATATTTCATTAAAAACTGATTATTTCAATGAATTTACAACAAACTGTTTATTGTATTGCTCTTATAACCCGACTGTTAGCATAGAGTAATCTGACGATTACCGGTGTTATCAATATTGTCATTGTCTCAGACAAGAACATGGAAAAGTTACCCGATCTTTGACGGACGAGCTCAATTAAGCTTTTAATTTATCAGAACCTAGTTTTTCATGCTTTTGTATATTAAATAGGAAAGTAAGACAGACTGTACAAAAGTGAAGGCACACAATGACGATGAACTGAGTAGTACAAAAACAAGATGTGCTTAAAAGTAAACGACCTGTTTAAACAGCCATACAATATAATGTTGGTTAAAAACGTAATGTTGAATAAACCTGTTTACAAAAAGTAATACTGTACTAGTAATAAGTGCCATAATCAATTATGAGAAAAAGAAGCAAAATTAATTATGACTTCACAGAAATAATAGCATTATACGGTGCAACGGTGATGGATTATGTAAATAGCTGCATATTTCGTTACCGGAGTCAAAGTTCAACTGAACAGTAAAACGTGAAGTTCAACTGAACAGTAAAACGTGAACGGATAAAACATGTTGGACTAGTTTCTTGTCGACTAGACATATACGTGGCCAGATTTGATCTTTATATTATTTTGTCCAGCCGAAAGTTCAACTGAACAGTAATTTCAACGAAATAAATAAACCCAAAACCAACTTTAACTTTATACAGAGCAAAGACGCGTGTAACACATAAGCTTAAATGTAATGGGGCCTTGAACATGAAACTATGACGCATTTTTTGGGGAAAAAAATCACATGGCTTTTTGTATTTATGACGTAACAATCATAAAGTTGTTGAGTCTGGGTTGCTGGCTTGAGTTTCGCCACCAGGTGGCAGGTTTTGCATGGAGAAATATTCCGTTACTTGCTGAGGGATTTCCCCTAACACGCTACTCGATAAGGCGCTCACAGAAGACTGGAAAACAAATGTTTACATTCACCACAGGATCAGAAAATTTAAACAATTTTTTTACTAGGTCAAGTTTCGAACCCTTAATGAGCTCTTCACTAAGCCAGATCTTCAGGTAAAAATTGGTATATAAATCGGCAGCGTTAACCATTCGGCACGCAAGTTATCATTACGCTGGCAAAACCCACCATTTTAAACTTGCGGAATGGCACAAACTGAACGACGTCTCGAACCGCTTTGGAACCGTCGACAAATGACGTCAATACACCGTCATCTCCGTCCAAAAACTCCATTGCTGTAAAATCGGCGTTCCCGACACCCACGATTATGATGGACATCGGGAGGCGTGATGCCCGCACGATGGCGTGCGAGGTCTCTTCCATGTCGGTAATCTCTCCGTCCGTGATGATGAGCAGAACAAAGTATTGCTGTGATGGTAAAAAAACGACTGTTTAAGTATTGCTGTGTTGATAAAAAAACGACTGTTAAAGTACTGCTGTGTTGATAAAAACGACTGATAAACGGAACTGTTAGTTATGTAATAACAATCGGAAATTTCAACTTGGGTGGTAAATAAGATACCCTTCTTTTAAAGCAATTAAGATCAGATTACTGTCATCAGATAACACAGTGTCGACAATTTGGTGCTATAGCAGTTGTGGGTAATCAGACTCGATTTATTGATCTCCGCAAAACATTTGACAACTATATTTTGGAAAAATGCCAAATCAATTGCTTAGAAGACGAAGTCATGCATGACGCTAGAGAGACCTGACGTAATGACCACACATAAATGACGTCATTATTACGAGGAAATGACGTCATAGTCACAAAATAACGACGTACCGCAGCCTTGGGATTGAGCTGTGCTTCAAAGGCAAATCTTCCAACGTGGTTGATGATTGGAGCGATGTTGGTTGGACCCCATAACCTCACGTTGCGAATCGCACTGTGGTACGCCGCCATTAACCCTTCCACCCCTGTACCGTGAGTCAGATAGTTAATAAAGCATGACTCACCGTCACCATATTACTTGATCTAATAGCAACGCATGACAATAGCAGAGAAAAACCGACGGTGGGTGCGTCTTATCTTGCCCGTGTAATAACGTTCCCTTGCGTAAACGCGAGGTAATTTGACGATTGCCTGTGTAAGAACGCTCCTTACGTATTGGCGAGGTATCTGACTATTGCCCGCGTGATAACGCCCTTGCTGGTTTCAACCACAGGTATAAACATTACAACTTTATCCTAAACCCGCACAATGTTACAAACCTTGGCAGTATGGATTCTGTGGGTTCATGTTGAGGGGGAATTCATGGGAAATCTCGTGATTTGGAGGAATCTTTGCCCCGAATCCGAACGCCGGGTACATTTGGTCTCTGCGTATAGAATACCGCATACTTTTTTTAATCGAGATTAGTTTCCCCATTAAGCTTTCGTGACGGTTTTGTTTATAAGTCTGTATATGTATCGATCGCGCGTTAACCGTTCGGCCACACGACCATACAGAATATAATTAGCTATACATACATTTGCCAAACATGTGCTTTTTATGAGTTAAATGAAGAAGAAATGCAAATAGCTTTTCATGCAGAACGTATGTTATTAAATCTGGTGGGTGATGATCTGAACAATTTAGCGTCTTTTGGAAAATTTCATAAAAAAGGATAAATCATGGTCACATTAAAGATACCGTTACCTAACACAACATAAGATAGTGTCGTGCAACTAAATTCGGTTGATTTAACAACAGTTTAACAACGTTTTGTTGACAATCCGACGCGATACCGAATAAGTTGACCTATACAGCACCACTGACAAAGTATCTTACGAGTCGTAATCTTGGATAACTCGTCCAATCGACTGAATGGCCTGGGAGTATTCATTTGGTCGCATCCCCTCAAGGTAGTGAAGAGAGTCCTTTCGTCTCGGATCTCCATTCGAACCGGTAAAATCCACGCCACACTAGGTGGAATAAATTAGGTGAGTTATTTGCCTTTCTCCGTGGGGGGTAATAAGACAAGAGCTTAGGGGAAAATGTCATAGAAAAGGAAAAAGGCAAAAAATGCCAAAGAAAATGAAAAAAATAGCAAAAAACGAAAAAAAGAAAACAATGTCAAAGAAAAGAAAAAAACGAAAAGGGCAAAATGTCAGGCGGTAAAACAACGCCCTTGTAAAATTACACAAATGCAGTTCAAATCGTTTATAGATGCCAAAAACTGTGTATTTTTGGAAAGCAGTTTGTTTAGTTTTTTTTTTTTAAAGCTTCTTTGTTATATTAAAGAAGTTTAGTATAAGTATATGTTATGTAATGCAAAAAGGAAGCAGGAAAAAACTGTAAAACTGCAGTATTTGAAACCCCTCAGCAGTAAATACCAACACGTATAGGGGATAAAAGATACATGGCCGTTAAACCTTACATTAAAAAACATTTAACATGGAAGAAAATATATTTAAATCATTATATACCAAATTAGAACCTTCGCAAACTCAGTCCAGTACTAAGGGACTAAACGTTGGATTTGGATGTGAAAACGGAAAAAAATAAAAATTTCATTGGTTTTTAAAAACACTTTTTAGAAGCACACAACTATTGGATTAAATTAAATTATAGGTTTACAGAAGAGGTGATCAAATGCTGCGTTGCTAGGAACTAAGCAGGTGTACTGTACGGTAGCGTGGCCGAATGTTTAACGCGACCCTTAAGTATAATAACTATATACAAAACGGTCGTAGCGACGAGCCAGTTATGAGTTCGAAACTTGTCTCGGTTAAACAAAGCAAAAAACAAGCATGAGCACTTACAGTGAAGTTGATTTTGCAGCCCCCGAATACGTAGTCAAGAAACGAGTACTTTTTCACGATCTGTAACAGTAAATTAAAACATGTTCAGATAAGCTGAGAATTTGTGAAACTGGTTACGTTTTACAATTTCAGGAATAATTTCAAGATTTATGGGTGCTTACTAAGGTTTGAAACTAGTTGCTAGCTAGTCACTTAGCGGACATTGCCTGAACCCACAGGATTGCCGGGTTCTACGGAATGAAAGGAACGTCTTCATTATACATACCGCACTGCGATGGCTGCAATAAGGCAATGGTGGACGCAAGGTAATCTGGCGATTACCCCCTTGTAGCCCATTACGTTTCCCCATGCACAAGGATAAACATGAAATCCTATCCTATCCTATCCAGTCTCAAGAATTTTACATAGGTTCCAAAATTTTGACTTTCATTATAACTTACCTTACACCTTGCAAACGTAATTCGACCCGACTTCTTGTAACCCTTTTTCTTGGCGCGTTTCTTCGGGTTGATCAAGGCAATGCTGGGCAGCGGTTTCACATCAATAAGATCCGACAGCGACGCGTAACACTCGCCGATCAAATCATGTTCCCCGTCTTTGTCAAAATCAATGCACTTAAACTAGAAAAATGAAGGTTTTATTAAAATGATTTTATTGAAATGATTAGTTTGGTATTTTTTTATTTTATTGAAATGTTTAGTTTGATATTTTTGATTTTATTGAAATGATTTTTTTAAAATGATCAAGTAGGTATTTTTTTAATTTTCTTGAAATGATTTTATTGAAATATTAGTTTGGTATTTTTTGTAGTTCCACGATGAATACACGAAAAAAATACCTTCCATAAAAGTGGTAAACGGGAAATAAACTAAAAAATGACGGCTACCAGTCGCACAGTAGCCAGCCCGACTATTACTTGGCATCG
>CH002368.1:572039-584115 GCA_000149265.1 Ciona savignyi
TCTTGGGTATCTTAGTTTATGCTATCTCTATTACTGAAACAATACTTTTCCGGGTATTTGTCAGAACACAAGATGATCACAACTGGGACGCCCGGTCTTTCAATGTGTTTTGAGAATTCATCATAATTTTACCCAACCAACTTAAGACATGGGAGAAGGTAAGGTCCATTTCTTGGTGGAGTACTTTCCACTTAATGATGCAACCACACATTAATGCGACGAAAAGAATAGTTAGCAATTTATGTCTTTTTAAATATAACACTACACAACCAACCTTAATCGGACTGTTCATGTCACCCCCACATAGGGCTTGGATTCTAACCGAGAATTTGTTCCAAACTGGATTTAAGGTGGCTTTCGCGATCTGTGAACATTTGTATGAACTAAATATTCACAGAGTATGAACGGTAGCGATTGAATGCATTTTACATTTGCATTCTTATGGTAGATAGAAAAAATTGTCCGTACAGTCCAGACAAAAGGAGGTAATGACAACACAGGTAATTAATTCGATATTCATCCTGACCGTTTCGTTGTGCAATAGATTCGTCCTTATTACAACACTGTCCGTAAAACCATGTCTCGTGACACATACATTTTTAAATCATGCCATGACCAGTGACGATAAAACGACTTTTAAAAAAGCTAACCTCTGATTTATAGACCAGTGTCCATTCCTCATTTGGTTCTGATTTGTAGATTTCCAAAAACGGATCAGATTTTCCAAGGAAGTCTTTTTTATCCAGTCCTTCACCTCGTAAACTAAATTCTACTTCGTGAACATTCGTTATTTCAGTTGCTTTTATCTGGAAGATGTGAAATTATTTGAGTTGGGTTAGAATTTAGATTTTTCAATACTTTGGTATTTTGATCGACCTTTTAAATCAAAAGTGTGAAACCTTTATTATTGCGCGGCTAAATATAAATAACTGAATTTGATCGAATGGTCGCAATTCACTTATTTTCGTTATCTGTAAATAGTAAAATTGTGCCAACAAAAGATTTTGAACTTCTTATTCGTGCAATTTTTTAGCACATGCTCTTCATAAAAAGTTATCAACTAAAAGCTCGGTGCATTTAGGTTGTTGGGTAAAGAGGAGTATAATTACAAGGGAAAATACAAAGACTACAGTAAAATATTTGAGGATTTAATATCTTGTGCGCAGCCTACATACGCCAAGTTCCCCTAACTGGTATGTGAGCTTTGTAATTCTAGCATATTGCGCATTGTTGCGTCATAATTTATAAATAAGACTCCGCTCACTCGGGCTATTATTCTTGGAAACAAAGGGAATTGGAAATTGATTGGATTAAATAAGTTTGCACAGCTTTCTAAATTGATAGTAAATTATATTTGACAATAATACCATTTATATGTGCTCATGGTTTGTTGTAAGAGGATTAAAGAGAAATAATGAAAAGCTGAGGTTTATCAACGATAGGCAAAACTCGTTGGGCTTACACATATTTATATATATCCGGTCACTGAAGATATTGGAGATCATTTCATATATAGTCATTGGTTTGTTAAGTCCATTGAATAACAAGGTCAAGGTCCAAGTAATTATTGTTTTATAGTGCATTACCAAATGACGCAGTCGACAAGCAATCGACAAGTTTCAATCCAAGCGTATGGCAATTTGCTGACTTGTTTTAACAGCTAGGGTAGGATATTCATGCTTAAAAGGCGAGACATTATTAACTGACTAAGCTAATTGTTCGAACATAAGCTAATGGCTCACGTCTGCAAAGCAGGCGCATACGCATTATTTGCGGTTGTGGTAAGCATTACAAAGAAATTGTCTGGGTGGAAATCATCACACCACACTGATTGCACAATTGCATTACGCCTGCAAATATTGCAATTTGCATTCTTACTGTAAAACTGCATGGCGGTAGGCTTTTAAGTGACTTATACTAATTACCATTTTCACGTTGGAATGACCGTGATAACACCAATCCTAAATTTTAGTTTTTTAGTTTAAATTTAAGCTAAAAAACTAAAATTTAGGATTGGTGTTATCTTTAAACTTTAAAGAGATCTCTTTAAACCATTTTTCTTATTTTGTTCAATTATATTTAATGTTTCCTCATATTAAAAAGTAAACTTACAGTTATTGTTGAGTCTGATTGATCCGAACTCTTCGACAAGGTTTTTGTTAGTTCTTTTTCTGAAACGATCTGTGAACATAGGATAGAATATTTATGTTTATCTCTTCGAATGGAAAAACGCAAGGAGCGTTAACGCACAGGTAATCGCCAGATTGTCTCACGCTCACCGTCGGATTACCGGAGTAATTACAGTGTGTTGTGCATGATTCGGACGTTCCTTCGATTGGGTAGATTCCATCATTCCACTGGGTTCAACCAATATACGCTAACTGCCTTTCCCAAGAACATAACCGACTAGCTAGCAACCAGTTTTGAACCTACACCCATTACAATGATATTAAAAACCCGACATTGGTCACATGATTATCTTATCCTTTGCAATTTTATTGGTTAACGGATTGCAAAAAATAAAGGGCATTACTTGGTATCGAACCCGTAACCCACCTGTGCTAGAGTTAATTCCACTGAACCAAGGTCGTCATCATCATCTAGTGTTTCCGAATCATTATCGATGTCGATGACTTTGAACTTCAGTTGTTGGAACTCTTCAAATCTGTAATCCAGTTCAATAGCTTCAGCGAACTCCGGTGAGTTGCAATTCTTCACTTTTTCGGTCCGTCCAACCTGAATGCATATATACATGGATGATTCTTTTTTTTCACTTCAAGTCATACTTCGTGAGTGTGTGGGGGCGGAATTTTATACATAGCTGTTGAGGCAATTTTATTTTTAGTTCCTGTCCATGATTATTAGTTGTCAATGTTTACGGGATATACATAGCAGATTAACATATCTGTCCATTTGGGTAATTTCTAATAACTTGTGCAGATTGTATGTTTTAAGGGATTTAAAGAAATATTTCATGCCGCAGTTATTTTTTCAACAAGAATTCCGTCAATCAATATTAAATGAATTGTCCACAGTTAACATCGGATAACTTGTACGTGATATATTTATTAAAGCTCTGACAATGTCGTTAAAATCGAATAACTTGCGAGAGTTATATATTTTATGGGATTTATCCACACATAGGGCCAGTAACGATAAACTTTGGGGGGAAATTTAAAGCAGTATGCTATTGATTACATTGGTTTAAGGGAAAAATGATGCAGTCATGTGCCCATGAGCGTAGTACAACACTTACATTTTGCACACCAACCAGTAAGCTTATACATATATGAAAGCAGACTTATACCCCATAATTTCAGTAAAACCAAATTTAAAGAGCTGTAATCAAAACGGTTACTAACAGACAGTGGGCATGCGGTTGGCTGATAACTTAACAGGTTTCACCAGGGTATAAGATATGACGTTTCAAGTCCGTATTATGCAGCATACAAGGCCAAAAGTTCATTAAATTTGCGGCGATTAAGAAATCACTCGCCTGTGGAATCTTACGCGAGTAACTCAAGTAATTTGTTTACCGCGACCGTTTTTTATGCTGCTGTAAGTATTATAGACTCGTGTATTCCTACGCGCCATGTGTATATATAATAAAAACGGTCGCAATGATGGGAATTTAGTTTTTATTCCCCTATACGCCAGCTGAATAGAAAACGGTCGTAGTAAACATTAGCTAGCTTTTTATTTGCTGGAGTAAATTCTTACTCGGGTAAACTCTTAAAGAGTAAATTCTTACTCGCGTAAATTCTTAGAGAGTAAATTCCTACTCGCGTAAATTCTTAAGAGTAAATTATTAAATCTTACGCAAGTAAACTCGCGCGGATTTTTGGCCCCAAGCAGAGCAGTGACTGTGGGATATAAAAACTTAACACTACTGCCTTTCCTTCAATTCCGGAGCAGTTTAATATTTGGCAGAGTTTTAAAGTACATTCCATTCCTTTTATTGGAATACCGTTTCTCGTTTTGTCGTTTGTTCGTTTTAGTACTTTAACCGATCCAAGACGTGTTCTATAAATAATTAAAATTTATTAGGGGTTTAAACTGGCAACTAAGATATATTAAATGCTATAAATCAATCTATGACACATCAATATAGTCGACAGGATATTTGAGTGTCGTAAGTAAATAAAGTGATTTAATTGCTTAAGCAGCAAAATTTTACAATTTCGTTTGGAAAGTAATTCTACTTTTTGTATTATCAACATATAAAGAAAATATGCTGCTCGTAAATTAAAACAAATGCATCCTTAAGATGCTATATGGCCCAGGAATGGCCCGGACCATATATTTTGTACGCCCATGAGCCATTTCAAGCTTACATGGACAGAAAACATACAGTATACACTTGCATCGAATATGATTTGGCTTTTGTTTGTTACCACAGTGACGTGTCGCGTCATATAGAGAGAATGCGCCCCAGCATAGGCACACCTGAATGAAAAATTAATCCCAAACACGCCTCACGCAGCCTCAGACAAGGCTCAATATGATATATTTTAAACGTCTTACATATATTTTCACACTTTACGATGTACGTTGGACTATTTGGCTTTTATAAATTAAAAAAATATTTTGTTTAGACACGTAAACGTCTATGTAAATTATAATAGGTTATCTTTATGCTCTTTGCTTATATTGTTTTTCAAACTTTATTCCTATATCTCTATATTCGGGCCTAAACGTAAAATATCGCGTAAAGTATTGCGTGTGATTACGTTACACTATTCCAGTACAATATTCAGCAACCAGTAATCATTTTAACATAGCACATAAAAGAGTATGGTTAGCTCACGCCATGGATCAATTTTGGTTAAGCTTTGCGTAGGGTTGGTATGTCAAACACGCGACAGAATGACGTGCTTAGAAAGTCGTAGCAGTTTTATACGCACTTTCTACGCAACTGTACGGAATGCCGCTTGGACAATTAACCAAACGAGTAAACTTTACAACCGTAAGGTACACATAATTTTATAACAATGTACATAGGCTCAGTAAGGTATATAAAACCGATCTTACCTCTGTGTATTTGCCTGAGGGCTCCCTCGACTTAACTACCACCACTGGATCGGAAGCCGATAAGGCGTCCTTGCTCGAAAGGTCTTTACAGGATATACGGAGCTCGACTTTGCTCAGCATAAGAGACATCCCGGTACAGTTTACAAGGCAAATGTATTAAATAACTAGTCGTGGGTAAATATGACCACTCTTTTAATGTAATCCTTTAAAAAAATTTAAATAATAAAAGCGACAACCAAGCAAACTAGATACTGGTAAGTGCATAATTACAACAAAACCTGCTTTGATTGTACAGTACATAAGGTGAAGACTATAAATGAACAAGCCCAACCTGTTTAAACCAAATACTCAAGAAACGTTGTTCTTTGAAACCGTCTTCAAGTGACCTTTGCGTCACGTTAACAAACTCACAAAACGCAGTGCGTCTCTTGTTTACGTCACAAAATATTGCCTTGGTGGTTTTAACCTTTGTAGGTTTGTACTTTTCAAATGGCAAGCTAAGTGAGGTTTGACCAAAAAAACAACACCATCACCACGATTATACAATGGATTTGAATCAAATAAAGGCCAAAGCCAATTATTTGTAAAGGTTTGTCCAAAATACACCGACTTAGAATGCGTTTCTCTCGACTTAACATGTCTTATACCGTGCCTTGGTTTAATAAAAAAAGAAACTCAATAAAAAAGCTTATATACTCGCCTAACTTACACTCTCGACCAAACAGCTAAATGTAAACACAAGTTTAACCAAGAGCATCAAACTAGTATTTTATTATGCATCATTACAACAATGTGCCATTAACCTGCTGTAAGCATTTTAATTACTTTTTTCATTTCAATTTATATTACTTACCTTCATATTCATAGTGACCGTTTTTACTCGCCTGGCAACAAAGTTAAAAAATCATAAAATCATAACGAAAACTGAGTAAAACTGTTCTTGCATATGGCCACCTCTGTTAATAATATTCGTTTCTGTATCAAACAGGCTACACGAAAAACCACCACTGTAAAGGAAACGGGATGATGCTTGTGTTTTACCACGTAAAATAATGCGCCACGGGTGTACCAAAGGACGCTACATCTTTGATTTTATCGTTTTTACCCTGCGTTTTAAGCTATTGGTCTTCTCAATTTAGGCCTTCACCATAAGCGTTATTTTACTTTCACAAAACTTTTTCGCATTTGAACTAACATCCGCCCGCAACAGCACTTTTCTCTCAGTTTCGATGCAACGTAGGTTTTAGGACGTGACGCACTTTAAAAGTTTCTTATCTTCCAAGGAACAGCGCGCCACTCCATGCCTTACTCAGTACCCCGCCCTTATTCTTCTTGGTACCCATACAAGCATCTTACACAATACAAACTATCAGAACCAGCATCAGCAACTGGTACCATTAACGCTGTTATATTTATATGGCCCAGACTTTGTGCTCACAAACTGCTCGCTGCTGCAGTTTCACTGCCTTTTTCCTTTTACTTTTTAGGATTTTGTCTATAACCTATATTTACCCTTGCCATTTTATTAAACACCATTTACGTCGCACTAAATACAAATCCTTATCAAAATCAATGTCTACAAATGAATGGATGAATTGGATGAGCGCAAAACAAAAGCAACATTTCTACCGTTATAACAACCGACATGTGGAAGTATATAGGCCTGGGTCGTAAATATTGTGACTTTTCGTACACTACGTGTGTATAAGGTAAAAAGCGACGAGGAACATACGTAATTTTTATGACAGACATAACAATATTCTTTGTAATGACGTGTTTTAACGACTGTTCGTTTTGTCGCCTTCTTATTGTCCTCTGTTGTGATTTGTTTTAATTGCTATTATTTAATACTGGGGCAAAATGAATAAACTAAATTAATGAGAATCACTCGAATCACTCCGCCGAGCTGGCATTGGCCACGTGGTATTTTGACCTTATCTTCAACTACAATGTTCATTTCACCTACCAAGGTGAATATCAGAGTACGCAAATGGTGTGACCGAATGGTTAGCGCAGGCATGGGCAACATACAGCCCGCGGTAATAAAATACTGAATACTATTCATGTAATAATCCGGCCCACCAAGAACTTCATTTTCCCACATCTGGCCCGCCGACTAATGAAGTAGCCCACCCCTAGCGCATATACACACTAACGGCAAACACAGTCCATTCTACATCACTTTTAGAGAAAGGTATAAAACACAGCGAAATCCTAAAATTAAAGACAAAATCTGCCCCATCACTGGTAGTGATCGACTATTCTTAACATTGTACATTATGTTAAGAACCTTCTAAATACCGTACAATTTTTGGTCTTACTTTTGAGGATGAGTTTGTATGTCAAACCCGACAAAGCGTACTGCTAAGGTAACACCATGTTCTACCCATTTTTTATTAAAATATGACCCGCGTTATTTGCTATCATGGACCAATAACCAACTAATTAGAGCAAGCTCTAACACCTTACTGTAGTATTGTGTAACAAATAAACAAATTACGTCTTTCGACGTAGTTAATCCGATTATTTTTGTGGTTTTATTTCCAGGTATTCCGATAGCACCTGTATGTAGTAATCTGGTCGTGTACTGATGAACTGATTAATTGCCCTTAATAAACTTACCAGGTTTGGTGGCCACGTCTTAAGAAACTTAATAATTCATTGGATTTTATACCTGTTTTAACTTCTGTCGTTTTTTTCCGTTTTCCTTATTTTTTCCTAAAAAGGTCCTGCTTAGCGTTCCCAGTGTGAAAACAAAAAATAAACTAAACTGCTCTTATATTGCAAAGCAAGAAATAACGACTGAGACTTTTTGCTACAAACGACCTGATAAAGATTCAACCAGAAGTACTTACCAAACGCATCGGTGTCACACGCGTTTATCTTAATGCTCTCGCATGTTAAAAATTGATAAGCGTAAGTTTGAACTTGCTGTATAAATAACGTTACGCAAACAAGATTTTTGCGTAGACAGGCGTTGCCCCACGTCGTTTCAATGACGCAAATTCCTTTTTGATTTACAATTGTGTGCACAAGGCGTTAAGCAAGTAGTACGTGAAGCAAAGGAGGCGCATAACTTGTCTGAATGGCTCAGATAACGCTTTGCAAATGTCTTGCAACCACGTATGCTTAAACAACGGCGCTAACAGTACTAAGGCATATTTGGACATTTAAGCGAAGAACATAAGGTTAAACACCTGAAAATACCCTAAAATGCTTAAAAAATCGGTATGAACTACCGCCGTTTCGTATTCATTAAGACAAACGCGGACACCAATTTGTAGTCCGTATTATGTACTAATTGTTGTAAACTTTTCTGCGAAATAAACAAATGAAATGGGGTTTAGGTAGTTTTATTCAAACATGAAACACACGAGAAACAATTACAGTGAAACCGAAATTATTCGATTATCATAGGGGTGAAAAACACATACATATACATCTTGCTGGCAACAAGATTGAAGAAATAAGAACCAGCCGAGCGCGCGGATATCTGGACGGAGTTAATCCGTCGAGTTAAATTTTTTTGGACAAAATTAACTCTTCGTTGTTTTTGGCAGAAAGTTGAATCGTTAACATTACTTTGTCATTATTTGCCTCGGCCCGGCGCGATTTTTCTGTTTTGGAGCGTATAGACGGTAAAAGGTAGTGGGAAATAAACAACGTAATATTAATTAAACAACGAAAGTTACGTTTTGTTTCGTTTTTTTATTGGTACATAAGCGGGATTGAATGTGTGGCTCTGTAGCGCGACTGGGTTATCCGCGGTAAATTGCGTTTTAGTATGAAGTCACGTAGAACAAACCGCGAATTACCTGGTAAATTTAAGTCAGTTTTGAGATCAAACGTAGCAATAACAGTGATGAGTAGCCAACTAACAAACTATTGAATTGCAGGAAATGAATCGTACATCACAAAATAAATAATATAGCAGCTTTACATAAAAAATACAATTTACGTATAATTAATTTCCTAGAAAACGATTTTTGTACCGTAGGTTAGCAGTTCAATTCAGTTTGACCAATCAATTCAATTGCAAGCTTCATATTTAAATGACAATATGTTTCAATATTATTTAAAGAAGAATTAATGATCATTATTCAATCAAGAAAATACAGAATTAATAACAACCAGAGATCTTCATATTCTAAAAAAATTGTCTTACAACTTAATGCAATATGCTCCGTAGTCAAATTGATATGGACTTAAGGGTCCCATTAAAGGAAGTAGGTTTTGAGGATACATAGTGCCTTATGCTCATTGCCGAGATGCACAATCTACGCGATGTACGGGATAAATATCTTTCTGTCTTTCGGATAATCCTCAAATTTCTTCAAATACCAGACATGGTGGGAGTAGCTGCGAGCTGATAGATACATTACGGCAAAGGCGGCAAACGCGAAGCCTTGCACTGACCAGCACGCCAAAGCCCATCCTGACCATTCCAGCGCTTCCCCGAACAAGTTACCCCCTGAAACGTAGTCAAACATACTCCCAGTGGGTATTTTGTAGCCCTTTTCACCAGGTTTTCGTAGATTCCTTAAAATAGAGTCGCACTCCAAGTTGGTGTAGAATCCGAAGAAAAAAATGGCCACCCCGAAAACAAAGTTCCACTCAAAGAAATACTCCTCACGATAGTTGGAATAATGGACGAGGAAAATTGACTGAAAGGAAATAAAATCTGAGTCTATTATCGAATTTTAAAAACCAAGTTTAAAAATTTAACATTTTACTATAGACTTTAGTCTAAGATATATCTTACTATGTTTTAAATATCACTAACTATGAGCTAAATGGAAAACTCAAATTACTCTGTTTAGTACAATGCCAAAGGATGCATCACCTGTGAGATTTAGTAAAAAAGGAATGATCACTACAAGGAACCCACTTATCTAGTTAAACCAAACCATAAAACTCCTATGACATTTTGCCATATCACATATACATTTTTACCCATATCATGCTTTGTGCTTGAGATAGAGTCCAGAATTCCAGTAAAAATCTGACGTCAGGTCTGTACATACCTGCATATACCCGTTGCAGACGCAGAAGAACATTGCCATCAAGCAAATTAATATCGGGGTTGGCTTGCCTCCGCGTATTTTTTGCGAATAAATAAAAGTTCGGTTGAAATAATGCAGCAGAAACAACCCCAGCAACGTTCTTGCAGGGGTTGATAGGGATGCAGTGTCAGAGGTGAGGTAAATGTAAACTGGAATCACAAATGACGGCAGCTCCTGCAAAATAAGTAAACGTGTCATTTATAGTATCATAATAAATGATTTATCCACAGTATTCACATTTAAATATTATCCCAACCATTTAAAAGTTATACTGAACATTTAAACATTAAATACCAACCATTTAAACATTATGCCGAACATTTTAATTTTTATTGAACATTTTAATATTACACTGACCATTTCAATATTATACCAACCATTTTAACATTATACCAACCATTTTAACATTATACCAACCATTTTAATATTACATTGAGCATTTAAATATTAATACCTTACATTTTTACAAAACATTTAAAGTTACCTGCATAAACCAGGCTAGTTTTCCATTGATTTGCACCCCCCAGGCAGACGAGGTGTATCTTCCATACGGTGCATTCATTCCAGAAACAAGAATTAAATGAATTATTGGCGAGATGCCAATTAATATTCCGGCCAATAAGTCGATTTGTTGTTTTTGGTCTTTAGAGCCGATTAAGACATCATAAAATTTACCTATATAACCAGACATACTGCTTCTTTAGTGTTTTTCAGTATGTATACCTTTAGAAATTGGTTGGTTATTATTGTAATTATTTTAAAGTAGGCTACTGAAAAAGAAGGGAAAGAGGGGAGAAGGGAAATTGCTCTAGGAAATTAATCCTAACCCTGTCTCAAAATTAAATTTCCACACCAAATCTAACACTAACTTTAACCCCAGCCCCTACACCAACCTTATAGTCTTAACCTTGTAATGGTGCACTTTCCCTACTACTCACTTTTCCTTCGTTAGTTGCCCCTGATAATCTGTACAACCACAACAACACGCATATAAAATTGCCTTCAAAGAAATTGTATAAACATTAAAAATAAAAGCGACAGTCCATTTTGTAAACAAAGCCTTCATGCAACAGAACTAAATCATGCGTAAAGTAGAAGAATCTGACATTTCTATAGAAGTGGTCATGCGTGTAAAACGCTATTTTTTTAATTCAGCAGCAAATATGGGATCCACATATGTGTACTCGCTTTTGTTTTACTTTTTGTATACCGAATACTTATTTATTTGTCAGCTTCATTTCAAAAACTTTTCCGGTAACCCGACGGTGGGCGTAAGGTAATATAACGATTACCCGTGTGTTAACCCCCTAGGTTTTCCTATTTACTGGGAAAACACGAATATCCTATTTTATTATTTGTTCTTCATGCCCAAACGGACGTGTAATGTGAAAGAAAGACCCCATGAAAAGATAGATGTAAGTGGGATAAATCGATCGAAACATCGCAGATTTCTTCCGGAACAAAACAAAATTTACAAGAATCCAAGCAAGAAATGAAGTCACCATCACGGCGACTTTAGCATCCACCCGATATTTTTCCCCTGTTTTCAAGACAATCATCATAATGACACATATAATTAAAGCGCCCCGTCGGTGTTTTTGCTGCATGAGAATCCATCGGACAAGGACAGGGTTTACTATCCTAGTCAGAAACACAACTGTGATTGAAAGTCGAACGAAACTTCGATTTGTGTTCTACATCGCTCCCCCCCCCATACCAATGAGATATAGTTGCTCGGTGACACGATTGTTGCCGTGTGGTTGGGAGTTGTAATTGTAATGAGAAAAATATAGTGACGGGTGTCGAATTAAAGAATCAACTTTATTGATTTTTCTTAAATTTGCCTAATAAATGGTTTACCAGTTGCAATAAACACGAACTTTAAGAAACAATCAAAGTCGCTATATTTGGAAATTATCTTTCCAGCATTTGCTATAATTACTTACTATGTGCTAGGTAAACATGGTGCAATGGCTGGGCAA
>CH002368.1:584215-636422 GCA_000149265.1 Ciona savignyi
TCCGTGTGGGAGTGAAGCAGGCACGTTTATATTTGCTTTTCCCGAGTTTCTTGACACCAAATCACAATCAAGTTACGTCACATTTATAATTTTTATAATATTTATATTGTCATTAAAATTAGAAAAAAACAAAATCCGTTACGAAAAATGAAAGGCAACACTCGCATCACGGGAAATCCCCTTTTACTCATGTTTATATATTGGTGCTATCCGTCATTGTTCGTCTGCAAAATGCTGGTGACATTGCAATTAGTAACTGTAGGCATTCGTGCGTTTATTTAAATGTCAGATTCTACTCTTACAGTAAAGGAACATAAGGAATTCGCGAATGAGTTTGTTCTTCAAGACTCCAGTTTTGCTGTTTATTAACGAAATTCGTGTTACAATGTGGGAAGAAATCGACGAATGTATTTTTTTTATAAAACGATCGTTTTTGCCCTTTAGGTGCCTCACAATGGGACAAAGTAAATGAACAAATGACTAAACCATTTCTCAACAAAGTTTTAAAAATTTTTAAATACAGTATTGTGGAAAATTCTATTTTGCAGCGTTTAAAATTGGTGAATCTTATGTCCATGTGAGAGGTAATTTCTAACTTGAAGCACAGTTTGTGGGAAAATGTGGTGTATATGTTCAATTGTACTGTGGTGTGTGTGGTTAACCAAGATCTGCAAAAGATATGGACAGAACGACTTAAAGAAATAACAATGTTGTATGATATATATTATATATAATGTAACAACTTGATGATGTTTTTTTATGCTTATTGCCTTGATTAAGATGTTGAAGAAATTTAAAAGTGAAAAATTTAGCTGGCTTAAGTGTTTCCCCTTGATTGATAACATTCTTTTGAATTAGATGCGACTAGGGACAGAACGGTAGTCTGATTTTTCTCTGCTTGGTGGCGCTATTTATTTTTTTGGAATTATCTGGGGAGTGACTATTTTTGATATTAATGTTAGGATTGGGGTTAAAGTTAGTTCTGGGGTTGAGATTAGTGTTTGGGACAGGGTTAGAGATACTTTCCATAACAATCTAAGTGATCAAAGCGGTCCTGTAGTATTTAGAGGCACCCGCGACTAAGTGGTCTTATACTAGTTTTCGCAGTTATTAATCGTATTCCTTGTTAGTATAGTGGTAAGTGTCGCCGCCTGTAACGCGGGAGACTATGGTTCGATTCCCCGACGGGGAGGTTTTTTTCGGCTTTTTAAACTCTTTTGTTTCTTAGTTATAAACAAACTCATCATAACGCCGCATTCAGCTTGTCTGAGCATTTTTGGAATTTGTCCAAGCATTGGCTAAAGTAATCGATCTCTTTGCAGTTTTTTTATTGTAAACTTTATTTACTTAAAATGCGTAAATGGTGTAATAAACATGGGGCTAGAGTTAGTGTTAGTCTTGCGGTTAAGTTTAGTGTTCAGGAATGGGTTAAAATTAGTGTCCGTAATTTTAGTGAGTAGTTTTCCTCCTCCCCGCTTTAGTACTGCTGATAAATAGCGCCATCCAGCGGAGAAAAATCAGACTACCGTTCTGTCTCTAGACGCATGTTTTTGAATTTCTGTGCTAGCTGCTTCATTTTAACCATAGTGCTATTTACGAAATTATTTTCCAGATTTAAAGAGCCAGGTATTTTATTGTTGTATAAATTTTAAAATTTCCTATAAAGATGATTACGCCGTTGGATATCCTCTCATTGGAGACTTGGATCCTAATCATAACTTCACTCATATTAATAAGGTTGGTTGAATGTTTGGCATTTCCCACCATAATACACAAAGTCAATGTAACTATGCTACTTATAATAATATTACAAATATATAACCCTGATGATGTTTACATTAGTTTCTAAACTTTAAAACCATAAGAAAATTAAAAAGTTTCGATATTATGCCAGTTTTTCAGTACAAATCTTATTTGTAGATTGTACATCCACAAGAAATGGCAAGTTTTGCGCAACTTGAATATTCCCCACGACCCCCCTACATTGATGGGGATGGGGAATTTAATGCCGTTGATGAAGAATCCAGACCTGGTAACTTGTTTGTAGCAAATAGTATTTTTGTGTGAAAATGCTTTTATAAGTTATCATTCTTTGATGAGGGTTATCAAGGAATAGCTGCCCCCAATATTATACAGTCCCCTATGTTTCTCACCTGTGTTATCTACAAACTAAATTTGAAAAAAAAAGTAAAAAAACGAACAAAAACAATGTGTCCCATTTTTGACCCATGGTAATTAACTTGGCAAGAACAACTTGCTAAACTTGTCCAGTGACGCTGTTTAAGTGGAAACGCAGTTCAACTCGCAAACAAGCTGCATTTATGTGTATTAGTGTCATTTTATTGTTATCGTAATCAACATTAATTAACATCAGTTCATATGATTCTCATTTCATTTCTTTTAATAGATGTTCGACGGACATGCTATTTATAAAAAGAAGTTTGGTCCTATTTATGGGTAGGTCATTTCAAATTACTTAAATATTAGTATATTACCATTTATTTGTGCAAAAATTATTCACACCAAAGATATCTGTTTCATCATCAGATCCTATCAGTTTCTCACTCCAACAATTACAATCACTGATACAGAGATTATTAAACAAGTTTTTATCAAAGAGTTTTCCAACTTCCCAGATAGACAGGTAACTCAAACTTCTGGGGTCAAATTTGCCAACCAACAAGCTATTAAACCGCTGAGTCAATTGCTGAATGTGATTAGTCGTCCATAATCTTGGTCATTACTCATTATTTTATGCAGAATAATCTTTAGATGTTTATTTTCTGTTATGTTGGTTAAAGAACCTCTAGATCGGGTTTTGTTAATTTACTCCTTTTTTTAAAGAAAATTTTAAAGAGGTCAATGGGAAAAGAAATGAATACCGGATTGACAGCTGTAACAGGAGACCAATGGAAACGAATCAGGTTGATATCTTTCTTGCTATCCTCACAGTTCAACAAATTTCTTCTTGTTTTCCAGGAATACTCTGTCCCCGACATTTTCATCCTCCAAACTGAAGCAAATGAGTGGGATATTGGAAGAATGCGCCGATACATTTGTTCGTAATATAGGGACAATCAATTCTGATGAAAATGGAAGATTTGATGCTTCAATGTGAGTTAAGTGTCACCTCAATCTCATGGTTATATATATGCTGGATTACTGGTGGATGCGGTAACATTTACTGGTTAACTATTTTAGTCGTTTGATTTTGTACTTGCTTCTATATTATACGTTGCTTAAGTACGTTTTTAATTCTGTTATAGAAACTTAAAGAATAGATCACGTTATTTATTCAACAGGGTATTTGGCAAACTGTCACTTGACTCGATTTGTTCATCTGCATTGGGGGTTAAAGTGGATTCACAGGTTTGTAGCTTGTTGCTGTTGTTGTTGTTGTTGCTGTTGTTGTTGATTCATGTTGGTGTAGTTTGTAGCTTGTTGTTGTTGATGATGCTTCATTAGTTTTGCATAAATAAAAAATACCTTTATTTAATTAATCCTAAATGTTAAATCTTAAAATGTCTTTAGCAATGACATCTTACTTATTCTCCCGAAATTATAGAGTTATATTTTTTCAGTCGAAACCAAGTGGGCTTGAACCAAAAATTGTTCAAATGGCTAAAGGACTTTCAAACTTTGAGTTTACGAAAAATCCACTATTGCTTGTCTTCAGTGAGTAATAATTTGCGAACTTAAATATCAAAGTAAACTATCATATATCACCAGTGTTATTCCCATGGACTGAATGGATTGCTGAGAAATTCAACTATTCCTTATTTCCCGCCAAATATCTCAACTATTTCTACAAACTTATCGACGCTGTTATTGAAGAAAAGAAGTCACAACCAGTTCATTCGGTACGAAACATTTTATTGGTTGGAGCTAATTGGTTTTATGTTTTCATTTATTTTAAATATTATTTCAGAAGATTTTTAACCACACAATATGTACAACAAATGATATTATAACATAACAATTGCGCAGTTACTATTTTAAAGTGTGTAACAGATATTAAAGTGTGTTTAGCCCTATGACCCAAAGTAACCTAGAATACATTTGCCAAAGTTGATATTGCCAAGTTTTTCTGCATCAACTGGCATTTAACAACATTCAGCTTGTTCTTCTAACACTAAACGAGATAAACATATGTTAATACACAGGATATGATTAAACAACGTTTACTAAGTTAGCCAAGGGTACTACGAAGTTGTTTGTTTCGATCCCGTAACCTCTGGGTTGTTCCCACACCATATGAGCTAGCCTACAGACCAAATGTTAAGAAATCAATATTAAATTAAATGTTAAGAAATCAATACACAATATTGGCAGCAAATGGTATCATCACGTAACAATCGCCCAGTTAACACAGATATTGCAATGTGTATACTTTATTGTATGGTATATGAAATTGCTAAGTTTTTCTGCATCAACTGTGGAATTTAACAACATTCAGCTTGTTGTTCCAACATTGCATGAGATAACTGTTGTATTCTTGTACTGGAGGTACTTGTTAGTGAATCATAGTGAATGAAATGAAAGCGAAACACGTCCGGTTATAAAGCACGAAATACTCACAAAGAATGTTACATACCAAAGTAAATGATTATTATATACATGCGGGCATGATTACAGGGCACAAAATTACTGTCTGGAAACCTGCACATATTACTATAGGGATAGAAATTAAATGCATTTCCATGACAATAACCATATGTTAACACACAGCATATGCAACATTTTCTCACATGATATGCTAGGATTAAACAACGTTTACCAAGTTACCCAAGGCCACTACGAAGTGGTTGTTTCGATCCATTTACCTCTTGGTTTTTCCCACCCTATATGAGCTAACCTGCATGACTAATGTTAAGGAATTTTCACACAGGATATGCTGCAGAATGTAATCGATTCGGAAATCACTGAAAACGAAGTCAATGCTGGGGCTACAAAAGGTAAATTGTTGGTGGCCACCATTGTGTAGTAGCCACGCCAGTTCATGGTTCTAACACACCGGTAGTTGAGTAAATGTATTCGATGCCACCAACACCTTAGTCTGGTGGTGGATTGTGTTCTTTTCCATAAGTATTTCTGGACTATACACACAGATGGATGTTTTGAATTAACTTGCTACAAGCTATCAACACTACTGCAACCTCAAAATATTACTAGTAATGTGTGAGTGAACGATTTGAAATAAGACATCGTAATTCTATGAATGAAATCAAGTTCAGCTACAGCACCACCCTACTAAATCATTTCATGAGATTTCTTCACTCACAGGTATGACAAGAGTGGAGATTAAAGGAAACAGTTTGATTTTCATATTTGGAGGATACGAAAACACGTCCAACGCCATGTTGTTCCTCGCATACAACCTCGCTTTAAACAAGAATGCTCAACAACGAGCTCGTGAAGAAGCCCAAGCCGCCATAGATAAACATGTGAGTTCACTATTTATTGATAGGATTGTCATGTTTATACCCGTGAATTAAACTTTTGTTGGGATTTAACACTGGATACTGATGGTTAACCATGTGAGATTTGTTTTGGGATTTAACACTGGGTACTGATGGTTAAACATGTGAGATTTGTTTTGGGATTTGACACTGGGTACTGATGGTTAAACATGTGAGATTTGTTTTGGGATTTGACACTGGATACTGATGGTTAAATATGTGAGATTTGTTTTGGGATTTGACACTGGGTACTGATGGTTAAACATGTGAGATTTGTTTTGGGATTTGACACTGGGTACTGATGGTTAAACATGTGAGATTTGTTTTGGGATTTGACACTGGGTACTGATGGTTAAACATGTGAGATTTGTTTTGGGATTTGACACTGGGTACTGATGGTTAAACATGTGAGATTTGTTTTGGGATTTGACACTGGGTACTGATGGTTAAACATGTGAGATTTGTTTTGGGATTTGACACTGGGTACTGATGGTTAAACATGTGAGATTTGTTTTGGGATTTGACACTGGGTACTGATGGTTAAACATGTGAGATTTGTTTTGAAATTTGACACTGGATACTGATGGTTAAATATGTGAGATTTGTTTTGGGATTTAACACTGGGTACTGATGGTTAAATATGTAAGAATAGTTTTGGAATTTGACGGTGGATACCGATGGTTAAACTTATTTTTGATACCGATTGTTAAATGTCAGTTCATCTAGAACAGGCATGGGCAACCCCTGGCACGCGAGTTCGTATTTCTGGCACGCTATTTCAAGGAAATTAGATTCCTTTCTTCTAAAGATGATAACTTAAAAGTTGTATTATTTGAGCTTTGGCCACGTGCATAAAATGTTTATTACCGTAAGCCAGTGGTTCTCAAACTTTTTTTGGTTGCGACGCCGTTCCAAAAGTTTACGGAGCTTGCGACGCACCAGTCATTAAAATATTGCTACCAAAGTTATATTTAGTGGTATTGCACACGCAATAAAAAAATGAAATACAATAAAAGAACAATCACCTACCCACGTCCCCGCCCGTTAGTAATTTAATTCAAATATAATGTGACCTGTGGGCTTCTTTATTTTTTCAAAGATCGTGGAACCTTGGAAGAATCTTTAAAACTGCCACACTCAATTCTCTTTTAACGTCTATTTGTGATTAATATTTAGTTTTAATGAGTGTAGTTTCGAACGCTATGGCTGTGCGACGCCTTACACGATTTCAAACGACGCACCAGGGCGTCGCGACGCACAGTTTGAGAATCTCTGCCGTAAGTTGTGAAGATTTGATTATTTATTACCGTGTTATTGTTACTCAACAAACACCAAAGAGTACAACAATCCGTTTGCAAATTTCTCAACCTGCTGCCACAGACGGACGTGAGAGAAATTTGTACGTTTGTGCAGACAACCAGATGTAGTTAATATCAGTTACCCTTAGCATCCTAATTTACCTTTGTTAGCAATTTGAGATACAAAATGTTATAAGGCTTGCTCTATCAGTAATAGTACAGCGCTTGCTTATTTTGCAGTAAAGATAAAAATTAAAAGTCATTACTGTAAAACAACTGGGGTCCGCGGTCTTTTGGGGACCGCGAAGCACCTTCCAAAAAATTTAAACGACGCTTCTGAAGAAAAAAAATGTGTAAAATTAAGTTTTTACGCAACTTTTCTTCCAATCAACTTAACAAACACAATTTGTCATGAAAGCTTACAGGCTACATAGGCATTTATGACATCACAAGAAGCTATTTGATGTCACATTAGTGCAATTCAAAAGTACAGAACTCCTACTATAGTAGAAAACAGTACAACTCCTATTATAGTAGGAGTAAACATTCAAAAACAGAATATGTTCTCACGAATTGTTAGTTGGCACGCGGAAGGATTTTTCCATTAATTTTAGCCGATTTTGGCACCCAGGCCGAGAAAGGTTGCCCACCCCTGATCTAGAACTTTCACAAATTATATTTCTTATCATTCCTTGCAAGTACATGTTTGGAATGAAAGTTTACATTCATGGCAAAACAACATCTGAATGGAAATTAGAAACTGTGAGGCAAACAGAAGCATTTTTTAATAAGTTGTACATCAATGAGGGCTCAACAAACTAAAAGAAAAATCCTTACACAAGTGAACACAGTTGATTATTATTAAATATATAATCACCTTGTGCCCACAGTGACTAGCTGACACCCAGCTTGGATCACGAAACCTTTCGTCTGTCCTGCTAACCAATGCTGCATATTTTCTATTTTTTAGGGCGGCTTAACAGATGAGGCTATCCAGAGTTTAAAATACATGACCCAGTGTTTAAACGAATCTATCCGACTATATCCACTCACTCCAATGTAAGTTGGTGCATGAAGGTTTGATAGACTATATTATTTATACCAGTGCTTGGGAAACACATAATTATACTTAACCGGTTAGTGGGACGCCTTTCAACCGAAAGGTTACAGGTTCGAAACATGTTGTTATCTAGTCAGTTGTGTACTTGGACAAGGCACTTTACAGTCATTGCCTGAACCCAGTTGATTAATGGGTTCTAACTAAATTAAGGTAACATGTGAATCATACACAACACACATGCGAGGTGATCTGACAAATGACGGGAAAAACCTATCCCAATATGATATATGCATTGAGTTTGATATATATATCTCTTTTAGTTTAGCAATTGCTTGTGAAGTTCCTAGCACAAGCACAAAATACTAAGCCAGTGGCTGGTCTGTATTCTTCCTCGTTTTATATCAAATAGTATACGATATCAATTCAGCTATTTAATAAAATACTTATTTTGACTAAAATAATATCAATAAAATACTCTAAAATACTCAAAAGATTTTTTTCAAGGTTACCTTGGTAAAATAATATTAAATATCTTGAAACACATAATAATAATTATTCTGATTAATTTCAATCCATTTTTTTCCAAAAACCCCTCCTTCCCACAAGGAACACGAGATACAGCGAGCAAGACATCACGATCAACGGCATCACCATCCCGAAAGGAGTACAAGTCTTAGTTCCGACGTTTGGGATGATGAGGGATGAGAAATATTGGGAGGATCCATTGACCTTTAACCCAGATCGGTGAGGATTGAATAGTGGGGTTATTAAATGGTGTTTGAAGTTTGATTTGTTACTTGCTTAGACATGATGTAGAAGCAAAAAATACAGTTTGGTATTTTTGAGATGAAGTTTACAGGGCCAACAATTAGTTAGTTAGTTTTGTGCATAGCATAGGGCATGATGCCCCCTTGCTGTCCATCAAACTACGTCTTCTCTTCATTTGCTTTTGTTTCTCGCCCTTCGTTCAGGCGTCAAAAAGTCTTAAGTCATTGAAAGTCTTAAGGCTCCTCTCCTTATTAAAGTTTGAAAATTTAAATTCTTAGAAGTTTGAAATTTAATTTCTTACTTGCTTAGAAATGATTTAGAAGAAAAATTACAGTTGTTAACACGCATTGAAAAAAACCAAATTATCCAGAACACAAAAGGTTACCCCAACCTTAAAACTGAATCTTTATTATAATAAATGACTTAGAAATTACTTGATTAATGAATTTATTATGCAAAGATGAATTTATTATTTTTGATTTTACTTTTACTTAACCATTTTAATTCAAATTTTGAGCTTCATTATTATAAATTGCTTAAAATTAGTTTAATTGTGAGTGAATGTTAAGACCTATTAATGAATTTACAGAACTATTACAAAAGGTCACTTTTTATTTAAAATTTACCGTTACCTTTTTAAGTTATTTATTTAGCCGGTTGGTCTGGCGGTTTAGTGCGTCGCCTTTCAATCGAAAGGTTGCAAAACTGGTTTCTAGCTAGCCAGTTGTGTCCTTGGGCAAGGCACTTTACGGACATTGCCTGAACCCAGCTAATTAACTACCAATTTGAAGGAACGTGTCTATCATATACAACACACTGCAATAGCTCCGGTAACCCGACGATGGGCGCGAGTTAATCTGACGATTGCCTGTGTGTTAACCCCCCTTGGTTTTTCCATTTACAGGGATACACATGATTATCCTATCCTTTAATTCATGTCCCCACAGTATGGAGGATATGAGCAAAATTGATCCGATGATTTACCAACCTTTTGGAGCCGGTCCTCGAAACTGTATTGGAATGAAATTCGCTCTTCTTGAGATCAAAATTACGTTTGCGAAACTCCTGCTGAAGTATGACTTGGATGTGTGTGATGATACTCCAGTAGGTTTTAAGTAGGACTTTCGATTACTTTACTGATAAGATTGTTTCGCAATTTCCACCAGGTGTGTTTTGTGCGGCGTCGTTTATTCATCTTTTTTTTTATTTAAATTTCACACTGTGTATATTGGTTTATGCACTCAAGTGAATTACTAATCGAAATGTAATTGAAATTAGTTTAATATGATCTTGTTTGTTTGTTTGTTTTTATTATTAATTGCTCGTTTTGGGGAATCCCCAAAATATACTTAGCAAATTTCTTCCCCAGTCCGACCGGTTAATCTGGCAGTTTAGTGAATCGCCTTTCAACCGAAAGGATGTAGGTTTAAAACTAGTCGATGTCTAGTCGTTTGTGTCCTTGGGCAAGGCACTTAACGGACATTGTCTGAACCCAGAAGATTACATGTGAAATCATACCCAAAAACTGCATTCATTACCTGACGATAGGCGCGAGGTTATCTGACGATTGCCCATGTGTTAACCCCCTTGGTTTTATCCTATCCAGTGCCCCTTATGTTCAAGCTAAGTTGCCAACGTTTGTTTCAAAATATTTTCATTTTAGAAACATCCTTTGGCGGTTGCTTTCAAGACAAGTGTAAAGCCGAAGGAGACGCTCTTCTTGAAAGTTGTGGAGAGAAGGGAAGTACAAGCAGTGGCGTAAAAATATGTGTTCCCTCAAATTGTTACTGAAAATTTGTGTTCACTCAGATTGTGACTGAAAATTTGTGTTCCCTCAAATTGTGACTACAAATATGTGTTCCCCCAAATTTTAACTACAAATATTGTTCACTCAAATTGTGACTACAAATGTGTTCCCTCAAATTGTGACTACAAATATTGTTCACTCAAATTGTGACTACAAATATGTGTTCCCCCAAATTTTAACTACAAATATTGTTCACTCAAATTGTGACTACAAATGTGTTCCCTCAAATTGTGACTACAAATATTGTTCACTCAAATTGTGACTACAAATATGTGTTGCCTTAAATTGTTACTAAAAATATGTGTTCCCTCAAATTGTGACTTAAAATATGTGTTCCCTCAAATTGTGACTAAAAATTTGTGTTCCCTTAAATTGTGACTGCTTGTTATATCATGTTCATGTTATATAGTTTCATTATAGAACTAAGTCATAATTTTTTCAATTATATTTTAGATCAACATGCTTTTCCATCAAATAATTTAATTGTTACCATTCTTTCAGGGGTGTTTGAATATAAGATTTTAAATGCTGCTTCTATTTTACAACTTTTAAGCAATGATTCAAAATAACAATATGATTTATAGTTAACATTAACATGTTCTTATCTTGGTAATATTTTTTAAAAACCTGTTTCAGTCATACATACCTCAATGTTAGTTTAGTAATACTAAACGCAAAATGCCATTTTACTGTTTTAATTCTATGCATAACATAAAAACAATTTTCGTATTATTTTATTGTCTTATTCAGAATCAACTCCGATACATTATTGTACATGTATTAATTTCTTGAATAAAATTTTTAATTTCAGTTTCGTGTGCAAGTCATATGTCTCACATGTCCGACCTTTGCGAAGAGATTGGCTCGTTATTTCCATCTAGCGGACATTAATTATAGGATAGGATATTCATGTTTATCCCCGTGAATGGGAAAACCTAGGGGGTTATCACACGGTCAATCGTCAGATCACCTCGCACCTATCGTCGGGTTACCGTAGCTATTGCAGTGTGTTGTATATTATAGACACGTTCCTTCAATTTGGTAGAACCCATTAATTCGCTGGGTTCAGGCAATGTCCGTAAAGTGCCTTGCCCAAGGACACAACCGACTAGCTAGCGACCAGTTTCGCACCTGCAACCTTTCGATTGAAAGGCGACGCACTTAACCGCTACACCACCGGGCCGGACTAATGGATTCATCACTTCAAATTTTTGGAGTAGTAGACCTGACAAGTTCATCGAAGATACCAACAATCAAAATTATTTAAACAATTATCATATTCATATTAAAGATTATTAGTAGCGGTCGCAACATTTGTTTATGTGATATGTAACATTTGTAAAGGCTTAAGTTGTCCTTGTTGAAATTGATCCAAACTTTAACATAAAATCAGCCGCTGGGTAGACGGACTCTTAAGAAAGGCATTGACTGCGACCCGCAGTGATTTAACTTAAATTGAATAAACGACTTAATCAAATGCATTAGCTTCGATTAGCCCACTGTAGCAACTAGATTATTTAACGATTGCCCTTGTTATAACGCCGCACCCCAGGTTTAAGCAGAAGTTGTCTACATTATTACCCTATCTGCAATGCTTTGCAGTAGATTGATGTATTTGGTAATTACAGGGTTCGGATACAAACACCAAATGTTGAATGATTGTATTTATCGAATGTATAGCACAATCTACTACAAAGGACTTTAAAAGTAAAGGAACTTAAAATACATTAAAATCACTTACATTTGTAGCTTTCATACTTGGACAAGAAAAACTATATGTCATTTCAAATTATATTCTAAAACGTTTCAATATAATAAAAAACACTACATCAAATCTGTTTAAAAAGGGAAAATGCCCAACGTTTTTACAACAACTGATAAAAAACAACAATGGTAAAAATTGTTTGCAGTGTTCCTTTACGAAGAACAAGATATGGTAATATTAAGAGGGGCCTTGGTAAAACGTCAATGAAGTTTTATATGAATGCTTTTCACAGGGCAACCGAATACCAATTATCTATCAGTTACACTCTAAAACGCCCCAATATAAACGATAAGTTCGATCGCTATCATTTCTTGACGCTTCTGCACTTTTATGACAAAGTTTTTTACATTTATACAACTCTATGGTCCCCTTTCCACCAAAAACACCCCGAAATAGTTTTCCTCCGGTCGCATGCTGTACTTCCGCGACGGAGTACGCTCCCGGACATAGATCACTTGGTTGATAAAGAGTCTATGTAGCCCACCGACGTGGCTTGATGTTGGTGTCGGTGTGTTGGTAGATGGTCTGGAAATAGTAGATTTTCGGATAGGATGAGATATTCTTGTTTGTCTTTGTAAATGGGAAAACGCAAAGGCTTTTAACACATAAGCAATCGTCAGATGACCTCGCATCCATCGTCGGGTTTAAGTGGCATACGAATAAGACAGTAATATCTATTGGTGCACTACGGGAAGATAATAAATATTCTAATTATAGGCTTAAGGGGTTGGGACCGGCAGCTTGCTAAAAGGTTGCGCCCATGAGCAAGTTCTTAACCACGCTTGTACGACTGAGGTATTAATTAGGATAAAATGTAGTAGTACCATATAGTATATCCAAAGCTGTAGCTTCGGTGCTCGGATTGCTATCCCGTAGTATTTTGACGATTTATATATGTGATATTACCCCGGCTAAGTTTAGAACCCATGATGGTCTGGTCGGTAAGACCGTTTTTTTATATAGGGAGCAGTATATGAATCGGTCGCGGTAAGCTTTCGGCCACACGAGCGTTCACCCCGGCCTACATTTTCTCGTCCCGGGCATAAACAAAGTATACCCTCGCACCTGGTACAACATGGCAAAGGTACTTCGTTGTACAGCTTGGTGCAATTAAAGCCAGTCAACGCAATGTACCAACCT
This sequence comes from Ciona savignyi, assembly GCA_000149265.1. NCBI lineage: Eukaryota > Metazoa > Chordata > Ascidiacea > Phlebobranchia > Cionidae > Ciona > Ciona savignyi. The sequence continues at coordinate 597,513 of CH002368.1, forward strand.
TGTGTGTGAGAATGACCGCATGAGCACTACGTCCCTCGGTGCAGGTACAGAATCCACGTCATGCATGATGATTTCAAAATATATCTGGCCTCCCATGGGAGCTTCGACGTTTGGTATCAGCGGGTCTTCCGTGTATGTGAGCTGGGTGGAAATCGCAATGTTTGTCAGGTTTAAATAATGGCAACTGATGGTATAGTATGCAGACGCCGAGAAACTGGTTTGGAGAATCATTTTTATGGCTACATCGTGTGTAAGCCCAAAACATTTAAATTGTTTTTTTTTTGTATTTAGAGGAAACACAAACACAAATTGGTACAGGGTAACGTGTAAATATTTTTACAATTGAGATTGTAGTTTGGATATGCTTGTATTTTTTAATTAAAGAACCCCACACGACAACCAACCTGGGCATAGATATAGTATAACCCATCTTCTTGTATTCTGATCTGTTGAATACCGCCACCTATGTTCGGCGTTGTCCTCATTGGGCAGTCCGCTAGATAGTGCGCCCGAGTCCAACGAAAAATTCTGTCTGAGGGATGTAGAATGATTTTACATTAAAATAAACAAAATTTACGAACACGCGCTACTTCTACCTATCATGATCACAATATTTTAAAAAAGCGGATATTACTGCTGTTCAAACCGTTGAACAAAATTAACGGCACTACTTATATAATATATATAACGGGAACAATTCGGCTGTGGGCATGACTTGTTCGCCGCTTAGGATAGGATAGGATATTCATGTTTATCCCCGTGAATGGGAAAACCAAGGAGGTTAACACACGGGCAATCGTCAGATCACCTCGCGCCCACCGACGGGTTACCAGAGCTATTGCAGTGTATTGTATATGATAGACACGTTCCTTCAATTTGGTAGAACCCATTTATCCGCTGGGTTCAGGCAATGTCCGTTAAGTGCCTTGCCAAGGACACAACCGACTATCTAGCGAGCAGTTTCGCACCTGCAACCTTTCGATTGAAAGGCGACGCACTGAACCGTTAGACCAACCGGCCGGGCTTTAACAGGAAATAAGCTTAACAGAATTATCTATCGATTATACAGCTAAGTTTAAAAAACAGGCCGCTTCAAAGATCACATAAGGTTAAAAAAATATAAAAAATACATCACGTACCTCCGGGAATATATTGCCCAGTCGCCATACTGGATACCAGACTACAGCCATCTGTGTAAAATAAAGAAAGGTTTTTATTTTAAAATGATCTATTTATGAAACTTCTGCTTTGTCTTACACTTTTTATTGTAGCGAGATCGTCTTCTTGTATGTCGCTTCGCACGTGAAATGGTTTCATTTGTGACGCCAAATTCCTGCAGATTTAGAAGAAATTATATTTTTTTACTAGGCCAATTATCGAACAAAGGATGGGCTCGTAACTAGAACCGTTTTTGTATTATAGTCGGTATATGTATCGGTCGCGTTAACCATTTGGCCACACTAGCGTCCTAGACGGAAATATTAATAAACACTTTGCATGTTGATGTTTTAACTAGGATGGGATAGGACATTCATGTTTATCCCTTTGAATGGGAAATCCAAGGGGGTTAACACATGGGCAATCGTCAGGTCACCTCGTGCCCACTGTCGGATTACCGGAGCTATTGCTGTGTGTTGTGTATGATTCATACGTTCCTTTAATTTAGTAGAACCCATTAATTCGCTAGTTCAGCCAATGTCCGTTAAGTGCCTTGCCCAAGAACACAACCGATTGGCTTGCGACCAGTTTCGTATCAAACCTTCGGCTGAAAGGCAACGCACTTAACCACCAGACTAACCGGTCGGATAATATTTTTAATGTTCAACACAATGATTTACTGGCTTGAGCCGATATAAAACCCGACCAGTGACTGGCTGGTTAGTTTTAAAGTAAGGAAACGTCGACATAAATAAAAATATATAACGTATTAACGCGTGCCAGACAAGGTACTGATTAAACATAAGACCCGAATTTAAGATGGGTGATGGCCATTTACTGGTCAACTTTAAAAGGGATGAAATAAGATAGAGGGAAAACTGTTCACTAAAAGTATGTAAACTAATTTTAGTTCTACCGAAAACAGTAAGCTCAATACCAGAATTAACCCTAACTCTATTCTCAGCCCTATCACTAATGCCAACTCACTAATCTTTATTTTTAGTAAGCTTATATTTTAAGTTTTTCCCTGCTTCTCTTTGTTTAGTTTCCCCATTTTGTTGATTGTGCCCACGTTGTTCATTTTTAGCCAAGTTTTAAATACACTTTCCATATTCACTTCGACCATTTTCTCTGTGACTGGGTACTTGGTTAGAGCTTTTAACATGCATCGTCTCGATACACTGGTTTTCATGGACCCAACAACAAATGATTATTAAATTTAGTCACCCAAGATAGCTTCGGCAGTCCGACATGGCAGACTGTAAGCAGTAAAGACACATTAGGCGTCGCTTATTATGACCACGAATATTATGACCAACCGCTTATTATGATCAATTTGGTACGGACCGGAATTTCTCCGCTTAAAATTACCACTTTAATATGACCAAACTCGATTAATATGAGCAGTATTTTTTTAATATTTCTTGTTACAGTACAGTATTTTTCCCGCCACACACTTATAATTTCGCCTTTTTAACAAGCGTGTGTTATGTACGCATACATGCCGCGTGTGTGCTCTGTACCGGGTCTTAATGACGATAGAGTCATATCGCTATGGCGCAGATTTAGTAACACAGTCGTACAGTACTGTTACATACTATACAGTACTTAGTTTTACAGTCACTTGTTTTGTTATAGTACTACACTTTGTTTAATGCCTACGTCACACCGTTACTTCGGTTAAACGATGAATTTGACGATATTTCATGTGGATTACAGCGTCGATTCAGGCGCGGTTACGGTGACTTCGGTTTTTATGACCATTCGGCCAATATGACCAAAATACTCTGATTCCAAGGTGGTCATATTAAGCGGCGCCTACTGTATATGGCAATTACCCGTGCAATTACAAAAAGAAAGAACGATCTTTCTTATATTCGAAGAAACTTAGCCTATCCCATTTTAACATGTTAGCCTATTATACCCTAACACTGATTTACCGCTCTTGCGCCACCTGTTGGCAAGAAATCAAAACAGCAGGGTAAATAATGAACCCAATTCGCGGAACTTTAATAATGATTAACCAATTTTTCATGAGTATTTGACCTAACCGAATCAAACTTTGCCGATAGTTATTTTGAAAATTTTATAGAATTACACATACCGATCTGCTTGTGATGTCACTTCCTCCTTGGGACTGACGTTCGATTATTTCTTCCAATCTTGTAAGCTGGGAAGTAAAATAAAACGTTTTGCACAATTCAGAACAAAAGCGGTGTAAAACATGGTGGCTTGGTTTTGGGATACACAAACTGCAGCGTCATATGGGAATTACTACAAATATTATTTTCCAAAACTAACATTCTTAACAGTAAGTCATAATATTACTTCACACCTACCCTTGCGTTCAAAAAGATGACGTAAGCAAGCAGAACCACAACTGCCAGTAGCGCGAAAATAACTCCAAAACATCTTAAAACTTCCCGTTTTGGCATCTTCTGAACTTCCGTTTTTACAGGAGGGAAATTCTCGAACTTTTTAAATTGCGACATCTCGGAAATACCCAGCTCAACAATCTAAAACGACCAGTTCCTGACTCGTTTGACGACTGATACTAACTCTTGCGACGACTGAATAAAGATTCCTCGCCCTCGAAGTTGTTTGTTGTCCAACCTACATGCAAATTAGAAGCTCTGGAATGACTGTTGACATTTCGTTGCCGCAAACTTAGCACGCTTCGACGATTTTGAACACCTATATATAGCAGCCACCACGTGACCTTAAGTTTTCAAAATGAGATTTCTATTATGACGTCAAACTGCTATCGCGTTGCAATGGCGAGAATATATTCTTGATTTCACTTAACAAAGCCAATGTGATGGGAAGCCAGTGGGATTATAAAGGCTACTGTGACGTCGTAAGCCCTTGGAACAAATAAATGCTCTGGCCAAGTTTATGCTTTTCACTTGACAAACATTTATTCGGGTTTATTGCAAAAGTTGTTTGACTTAAGTCTTTACAACTGACTGATTAGGCCCATTAAATTTAATTTAATTAAGGCATTTCAATGTTACTCACGGAGATTTGTACGGTAACAATGGATACTGTCCAATCAATTCGGGAAAACAATGAGCTTTGAATTATACTGAAATAACTCACTGCTTATTTTCATATTTTTATACACAGTTTATAGCGCACGACATAGTTCTAAAATTACTTAGACAGTTTTCTTTATCATGTAATAAATTAGTTATATCGCCAAATAGTCAACTATTTACAATACTAATGACAAGCTGTCTATATAATTTAGCAAATTAATAATTGATTTAAAACAAATAAATTGATTTAAAAAATAGTTATATATTGTTATATGAACCAAACAAAATTTCTTAATATATATATATATATCAACTTTAACCATTAAAACACATTCAACTGAGGCCATTATCCGACGGATTAGATGGTGGATTAGTGCCAACCATTTCAGCCAACGGTTTGAAATTGGGCACTCGCTAGTCGGTCGAGTCCTTGGGCAAGACGTATAACAAAGTTTGCTCGAACCCAGTAAAATGATGAATTTTACCATATTAAAGGATAGTCTGAAGCATACACAACACACTAAAATAGATCTGTTAATCCGAAGATGGGCGTCAGGTCATTTGATGATTGTTCGTGCGTTAACGCCCTATGCGTTTCTCATTCACGGGGATAAACATGAATATCCTATCTTATCCTATCCTTAATATAGGCACTTTTAGCAGGCTCTCAGTTTAACTCTACCTTACAAAAATAACCCTACTTTTCAATAACCTCTTAAAACCAAAAACACTATGACCATGGATGTCTTGATTATCATGCTATAATTAGACCATTTGCAACAAATCTATTTAATAATAGAACCATTTAAAGTTATAGGTAATATAGCTGCTTTACATTTTAAACTTTGCCATTAAATAAATTTAATTACTTTTTACATGTTCAAAATATTACACCAGTATAACCCAAGAAATTTATTTGTTCCTTTTACACGGAAATATTAAACTATTTCCTAAAACAGAGCCTGACAATGTATACATATTACACAATACAAATACTCCTGTTTAAATCAAGGAGGTGATATATCATTGCAAATGTCTTACTCCGTGCCGAGTAAAGAGAGGCCATTGCGGTATGTTGGCTGGAAAATAAAAGCACTTTTACAATTTATGTGTAAAATTAAGCCAGTGGGTTAAGCGTTAAGGTCATGCCCGATAACAGGTTCACACGTGGATAAAACAGAATAGTTCAGTGCCTGACATATGAGCTCACTGTTCGGGAAAATGCGATACATGCATTTTCGACAAGTCGAAAATGTGTTGAAGACAAATCTATTTCCGAATCCGTGGTGTTCATTTAAAAGGGGCGCAATTTTAGGAATTCAATTGTGAAGGGTTTCAGTTCAAGTAGGTTTAGTTGATCGGTTATAGGTGTTTAAGATTATAAGTTTTTAGTATTAAGCGATCAGTTGTGAGTGGGTTTAGTTGTCACGAAACCTAGTTTTATATGGTACTCTATAACGGACATGTAGTAAACATAACAACATGCTAAAACAGCGGCCAAGTGGTGGAGTAATAGAATAATATAAACATTATTTAGTTAGTACAGGCATCTGTTTATACTCTGACTTTGAAGATGTCACAGTATTGCTGTAGACCAAACCAATTAAAATAGCAATCATGATACATAGCGTCGGTAAAGCGATAGCAAGAAATATAATTTCTGTCCTCGTTTTCGATTCATTTCGGGTGACTGACAAATTTTGGGGACTTTTCTTGTATTTGGGTGGAACTGATTTCAACCGCTCTGTTAAAATGGCATTGTCATTGACGGTGACGTCATTAGCGATTGTCACGCTCTCCGCGTCAGTGATTTTGGCGACACTATACTCTATTGTGACGTCTTCAGGTTCTAACAATAGAATTTATACCATTAGAAGTTAGATAAAAAAAATTAAATATGGATAGTGTTTTATTACAATTATAGTTAAGTATAATTATTGACATCGACTGAAATAATCCGGTAGTAGACTCGAGGCCTAATGCTATTTTTTACGAAAAGGAGATTCGGACATGCGTTCAGTCGAACCTTGACCAGCAATAACAATGCGATTGTTTTGAAAATCTTTTTATTTGATCAAACCGGCAAACAATATGGCTTTGTGGTACAATATAAATGTGGTTGACATAAAACTACAACCTAGCGAAATACTGGTACATTTGGTATATTTCAACATAACGTAATGTTTACATATATCAGAGATTTTAGATCATCGTGTTATTGACCAGAGTTTTTCTAAAAATAAATCAGAAACTTTACTTAAATGATATTTCAACTTTAAAACATTGTTTTCGGCGAACCTGAGGTATATAATGTCCCGCTCCCATTTCGACCAACAACACTGCGCAGTTTTGGCTTTTGTACGGTGCTGACGTAAGGCTGTCTGCATCGGCGGCTTGTTGGCATGTTCGCTCGGATGCAATCGGATTCGAAGAACGGCCAGGCGGTGGCGCCACAGTCCGAACAAGGTTTGCACTTGTAATCGACCCGGTCCCAATATTTCCCTGTGGTTGGGAGAAACAGGTTTTTGTTGCGGTTTTGTTGCACAATGTGTGGACGGGTTAACTCCAACTCGAGTAAACAAGGGTGTTTGTACTCTGTCAATTTCATTATCAATCATAAAATCCCTTCTTCCGGGACTCGTTAAATAACCGCATGTTTTAATGTTCGACAAACACAATAATGTCATTTGTAGTGTGTCGTTTATCATATTCAACTACACGATTAATAATTTTATCCATACTGGTAAAAAACACGCTTTTCACGTTATAGTTTTGTGCCAGACTGTAAATATCATCTCTAAAGAGTAAAAACTAATAAAACTATAAAAACAACGAATTCAATTATACATTGTCCTGAAGTTTGAAAAATTTACCCATTTTAACTTAAATTTGTAAACTTCTCACCTTGGGGGCAATCCCCGCACACCGTATCGCTGTAGATTGTACATTTATGTTTGACCTTTCGACCCCCACACGAGGTGCATGGGTAACACGGAGAGCTGGGGCTCGATCTTTCGGTGGAGTACGTCATTTCCGGAACACAAGCCTCGCACACGGTGTCGCTGTAGTCGGAAACCCACTTGCAGTAGTTTTTCACTCCGCTTCCTATAATAGTTTTACGTCACTATACTACGTCACTAAAGAGTTGGGACGTCATCAGACCATGCATTTCAAAGTAAAAATACAGTGAGCGAAACAAACAATGTTGGTTTACAGATCGTATCCGAAGGCTGGTTAAAAACATCAGCAGCATTATCTTCTTATCCCGTCTTGGTTACGATGTGAAAATCAACATTCTTACCTCAATACACGATCCTTTAATCATTACAAAAGTTATTTTTACAATTTTAGTGTAAACCGATTTCCCGTGCTTACCTGGTGGGCAGACGGTGCACGAGACGCATCGTTTCAACGTTGTGTTGTAATATTCGTCGATGTCGATGCAAATTGGTCGTTTCCTTCGTCGATGCTTCGATTCCGCTGACGCCACAATCGCTATTATTATGACGTTTACACAGAGTAATCTTAAATTTTTCCTCACCATGTTTACCCGATAGGTCTGGAAAACAAACATGTTTGTTACACCATTAAGGTGACAAAGTTAAGTGACTGTGAGTCATCGACAGATCTTTATGCGACCTTGCCAAAATGGAAATGGACACAACAAAATAGACTATTAAGCAATCAATGCGTCATTTTTGCTCCCTATTATTTAAACACTGTATATCAAGTTAGCAGGACCATATCTGTTTAAGCGTTATTTCTCAGCGTTTTGGCAAATAAATCTTACAAGACCTGTGTATCAGCCTAATATTGCCCAAAGGTATCTTTGATATACAGTCTGCAATATTCTAAAAAGAACTGACAATAAAAGAACCTTTCCTGCTTAATTTTAAATTTCACTGGTATTTCACTGGTGTTTACAGTCCAAATAAACCTTGATTGCTGACGTCACATTTACACATGAAAAATGTTGTTTGCTTGGTGATGAAAATGTTTAAATCGAGGTTAGGTATGCGGACGTAATGGTGGAATGCGGAACAGGAACCAGTAGGCGGCCTTCGAAAAGCGGAACAGAAAAATCTATTTTTAGAAGTCATATTTATTACAGAACGTCGCAGTGGGCGTTGTGAAAATATTATGTGGAAGTTCCCGTGTGGAAATAGTTGGAGCGACCTATACATTTACCAACCTATACAAAAACGGTCCAAGTGACGAGCCCACCATGGGCTCAAAACTCAGCTCGGTAAAACAATCCCCGTCTCAATATTTCTATGCCGCGATACTTGATTTAATCCAACTTTTTTAAGCATTTGCAAATTAGAATGTACCATTTGCAAATATATCCTATAGCTTTTGTCCATAACCCATGGCTGATTTTATCCCAACAATTAAAACTCGGACCATCAACCTGAAACAATTACCCATTACGGAAAGATTCTAACGTGTAAACAGCAATGCATGTTTATTTCGCTTTATGTACAGTCCAGTGGCCGAATGGTTAAGATAACCGATACATATATATCGACGGCTTTACAAAAACGGTCCTGGTGACGAGCTTGATGGATTCGAAACTTGGCCCGGTAGAAAAAATCATAAAAAATCTGTTATTATAAAGTATTAGTAAAAACCCAAGTAACGTAACTTTGTATGTAGAAAGATGTACATGTTAAACTCGCGATGATGGTATAAGTCCCAGTGATGATTATCATATAAAGGTCCTGACCCTATGTAAGAGTCGGACAACTTCTAATCTGCGTGTCGTCTGAGCTTTCGACTGCATAAATCTACCTTGATAAACACCACTAGCCACCAATATGATATAACCCGTTTTAGGTTTGCAGATTCCTCTTAATGGCATTTGTGATTAGATTGGCGCCTTAAAAAATCGTTGGCCTTCTTTACTACGGGGATTCCCCGAAAACTTTCCGTTACGTAGTTGGGACACCACCCGATTTATAATCCGCGCGAAGATAAACCTTCTCGGAAGTGTTTGTCGTCGATAACCAATTTGATGTCGTCATAGTTAAATAACGAAACCGCCACAACAGCACATATGCATACTATCAAGATAAAATGCTTGGTTTCTTTTTTAAATATAAGATATAACTAGTTAACTCACTTCATTATTATCTTAAAAACAACCACATTTATTTGCTTTGCTTAATTTTATTTTTCGGTTATGTTTTAAATTCGAGACCACTGTAATTATAAGGTGTCCTTAGGCTGGACTTTAAATACGGCATATTTACCTGCTTGAAAACGTCGCCATATGTGTTGCCTGCATATACCAAGTAACTAAGAACCTGACCACATATTTTGGTACTTGGTTGTCCCGTGCACACACCACCGCCTGACTTGAATGGTTCTTTTATAAATCGAACATTCCAATCAAAGCATAATGATTAAATGTCCTCAAATACCGGGTCTGTGTATATTGTGTTAAGTTTAGTTTCCCCTATTAATCCTAATAAAGGGGTGGATGATTCATAAGTTTCCATTACACGTCACAATACCCACTGTTCGCAATGCATTTGCACAAATACAATGAACATAAAATAGGGCCATTCTCATTACTTTTGTGCGTGGGAAGGATCGGGTAACACGCCCTTGCGTGCCATTTTTATGGGAGTAACCAAATCTGTCACAAGACGTAGCAACATTCAAAACCTTTTCAATGTTTTTCCAACAAATGAAATAACCCACATTTACATTTTTAAGATATAAAGCACCGCACAACTTACTAAGTAGTAAGTGCCAAGTTATCCCGTGGATAGGCTACTTACATTTTTTAGTCAGTCAGTTTGGTGTATTGTTCCAAGATATTTTTAGGGTTACACTTGAAATTTTTCTTATCGGCCGTGTATGCTTGGCATTTGGTAATCTTGTAAAATTAAGACTTATCTAAAACGACCATTTTTCTACTCTGAAAATCACTTTTACCACAAAAAATGTTAAAATTTAATTTACTTTTTACATTTAAAATTTCTAACAGCTATTCAGATAAAATTCCAACTAAGGAGCAGAGAGTTACATTTATATTTTCTCTGCGAGGTGTCAATTGTAGTCGCAATTTAATCAGATATTCACGGTTTATTTCGTACGTATGGGGCTATTTGGCGTACAAAACCTGTACTTTTCCGACAGACACAAAATCTTCCTAGAAGTGTTTATCAGTACTGGTACGTGGTAACCAGTGCCTTTGTGGCGTCATATTTCTTGATAATGTAGTAAAATATGAAAACCGCGATAGGCACGATGTGCTGCTATGAGGAAAGCTTGAAATATCATTCAGGTTTCCAATGAACCTTGTGGAAAATAATATAACTGGTTTTACGATTACGCCGTTGCATTAAGCACAATTCCTAGTTGTTTGTTTGCACATATTGTTGGAAATTCCTATTTAGTTTGAGATATTCGCAAATTAACGGCGTATTGGTATTTTTACCAAAGTAAGAAACGTTATGGACTCGTCACTAGGAACCTTTTTGATGCTGTATGTAAATCGGTTAATTTAAGTATGTTATATGAAAAATCGGTGGTTTAAGTATGCTTCATGTTAATCGGTGGTTTAAGTATGCTTCATGTAAATCGGTGGTTTAAGTATGCTTCATGTAAATCGGTGGTTTAAGTATGCTTCATGCAAATCGGTGGTTTAAGTATACTTTATGTAAATCGGTGGTTTAAGTATACTGTATGTAAATCCGTTTATTTAAATACAGTGGAACCCCGCTTACCTGACCACCTATGGCACCGTCATCGAGCGGTCGGGTTAGCGGGGTGGTCGTGTTAGCGAATTTTGCTTTAAAGCAAGTTGTCGTCATATGCAGCCAAAACGTTTGCCTTTTTACAAAATTTTTACAAAATGCCTTTTTTTTGCAAAAAGAATTTAAACAACTGTTAGTTCTGAAATTTATCTTATAAAATTCAGTTCTGTTTGCCACAATTGTCTTTGTGTGTGCGTACGCGCTCATGTAATCTTTTTGTTTTGATCACAAAAGAAATTTAAACTTATTATTTTTGGTACTAAAGCACATTATTGGGCATGTGTGGTCACTTAAGCGGAGTTAAATTTGAAGTTTTGGGCCAAAATATGGCGGTCCTGGTCTGGAAACCGGGGTGGTCGCGTTATTGAAACAGTATACAATGCATTACCATATTAAATTATTTTGGACCGCACTGCAGTGGTCCTGGTAAAGAGGTGGTCGTCAAGCGGGGTTCCACTGTATGTTTTATGTAAATTGGTGGTTTAAGTATGCTGTATGTAAATCGGTGATTACCGACCACAAAAAATTGGTGTATTTACCGGTCGTGTTAACCATTTTATCTTAAGACCGTACTTCAAAATCTATGTTTTTTTATTTTTTACCGGGCTCAGTTTTGATAACATTAGGAGCTCTTCACTAAGAACGTTTTTTTTAATTCATTGAGCAGTATATGCATAGGTCGCGTTAACTTTCCGGCGACACTATATGTTTGTTTGTATTTAGCCAAGTTTTGAACCCAAGATAGGCTCGTCAATAAGGGACGTTTTTGTTATTTATATATGTATCGGTCGCGTTACCATTCCCGAAGCGTTGCAGATTCCAAAATGGTTACTATCTAGCTCTGTGTATTTTTGAGCATGGCACTTAAAGGACTTTACCTGAACTCAGTGGATTAATGGGTTCTACCAATTTAAAGGAACGTTTTAATCATACACAACACACTGTAACAGCTACAGTAGCCCGACGATGGGCGCGTGGTCATCTGACAATTGCCCGTGTGTTCATTACGTTTTCCCATTCACAAGGATAAACATTAAATATTCTATGCTATAGTCATGGAATCCCTAAGTAAACATGTAGTCAACCTTATTCAGGTTACGTGCATGGTTGTACTTTATGGATTGTGACCTGACTAGTCAAATAAGCGAAAGAAAAGAGAAACGGACTTACTGTTTGGACTTATACAAATAACAACTACAACATCACAGTTTTTAATTATGAATACTGTGCAAAATTTTGTAAAACAACGCTGTATTTCGGCTGAAAAAATTGTGTCGTATAAATATATTGTCGTTAAATCAAAACAATTTTAGTGATTTTCTTAACATTAAATATATTGAGATAAACTAAATTGCGAAGGTGGAAAGACAATAAGAGTTTAAGAACTTTTAGATATTCCATCTGGGGTCCATTTGTTTATTTTATATTAGGTGTATTATTATTTTTATTAAACGGATTTGCCCATACTAACTCAAACGATTTCTAACTTTGTAATAAACTACTGGCACATTCACCCTCTCACAAAACGAGAATAATAAAACATTTTAGTTTATTGATGGTATATGTTTATTACTTTAAGCTTGCTACACAAGGTATATTACTACGAGCAATGCCTATAAACGTATTAAAATTCATAAGAATAGTATAAATTAATAAAATTTACCTCTAAATCGGTGCAAAATTATAAACTAACAAGATAGATACAATCATTGATTCAAGAAATTCGATATATGAAATTATATTTTGGGGAAACGTTAAAAGTTATTATGATAATTAAGCAGGAAGTATAACCGAATAACACAATCCTTCTACAAAATTTAATTAATTCTTATAAACAGTAAAAGAGCGTTACTATTGACAGAGTAAAACGGAGAATTTCATTGTGTGTAAGTAGGTATACTGCCAGGGTGAGACATGTTGGGTTCAAATGGAGGTGAACTCGAATAAGAAGGTATTGGTGGCTTCTGGTCGACGAAGTTTGTGTTGTTCTGTGGTGCTGGTTGTGGGGCGTTGCTGTACTGAGTGTTAACAAAGCCTCCCTGTGGCTGCTGAGCTGTAAAGAATAAATGTCGATTTAGTTCGGTCGTTTATCTGATCCGCTGACTTAATCGGGCGGTATTGATTGGGCATGGGCTACCTAAGTTAAACCCATTGGATTAAACCTATACAGAAATGAATTTATTTCATATACAAAATTATAATCGCAAAACGTTACTTTAAGTCTAAAAGTTAAAGTTTTAGATGACAAAATATTAAATAATTTGGGAAAATATGACCCAAAAATACAAGAAGTAAGGTGAAAGAAAAAATGAAAAATTAAATGTAAATAATAAACTGTATAAGGAAAGTAAGACGCAAAATGGTGTAAAATGCGATGATGTGGATTGAAGGTGGTAATTCGCAATCAACAAGCACCTACAATAGCTTCGGAAAATTCAACAGTTAACGGCGGTAAACTTGCCAATATATAGCCCGTATAGTGCAATATGGCTCCTTTAGTTTTCCATAGGATAAAACATGAGTATTCTAAAATCAATTTTTTGATTCGATTTTATTGGGCACTGTGGGGAATAATTCTTATCCAGGAGAAAATATATAACATGCTGATGGACAAAACTAACATTTTTGTGTCCGTAGATATATAATCCGCGAACAATGTAAAACTTGTACACCTGCGCGCTTAAATGTTGATTTCTCCATTGTTTAAAACGTTGATTGGATGATTTTTTTTATTTCCGTGTTTGGCAGTGATTTTTGAGGACGAATGTTTGAATAGTTTATGTGTGCATTCAACATAGCAATCTAAGGTATTGCCTTTTTACATAAAATCGATATTTTGGTGGTGGACTATACAGATTTTACCGATTTCCACAGGCAAACAAAATCACTTACGCATTTCGTGTTTGCTTGTGGACAAAAAATTACGTTTTTTCCAGACCACTTTTTAAACAACAACTCAAGACATTTTTACTTTGAAAAAACATTCTTACTTTGAAATTGGGTGCTGGCCACATACGTAGTTGTTGGCGTTGATAGGTTTTGTGATCCTGGTCTGCAGCAGCCGTACACACATGCTGCTATGCAAGCGCTTATGAAAACGATGCAACCGATGACTATCCCAACAATTGCTCCAACCCTAAATAAAACAAGCATACGTACGAGATAAACACACATTTCGTGATTGTAAATTTGTGGTCCTTAATTTCGTTAAAACATTTACCCCAAAGTGTAAGCTGAAGTAAAGGTAGTTGTTATACTGTTCCAGTTGTAGCAGGAATTAGAACAGTACTTGTAGCTGGAGTATGATGATTGGGAACAACACAATTGTGATCCTGGGCAATACAAGGAGCTTGTGCAACCTGTCGTGCAAAAGTAAGATATAGTTTATAAAATACATAAATATGAAATAGTGAAAATTGGATTGTTTTATTTTCGTGATTTGGAAAACGAAAGGGAAGTTATTACACATTTCATATTACTTCATCTCCACTGACGGGTTACCCATTAAATGTGTGAGATGTATATGATAACAATCTTGTTTCATTAGTTTTAGTACTACCCGTTTAAATCCATTGACTTGATTTTTAGGCGAAATATTTATATATATAACAGCATGCGTATGCAATATGTGCTCTATATACAGTATGCACAAATTAGCATGCGATATATTTATATATACATGACTCACGTTGGGCTTCAGTTTGGATGAATTGGCTGCAGATAATAACCAACGCGCTTGAAAACATTGTTAATTTCATTTTTATAACACAAAAAAATAAAATTTTAAAATGCTTGTTGGTTGTTTTCTATTACAGAATATATGCAAAATCAAGATAATTTGCTTTATCCAGGAACGTAGGGATAAAAAGTTGATTATTGCATATAAAGCTGACACTAAGAACATTTCCTTATTTTATGCTGCATATTAAATATAGCACTAAGTACTATTTGAAATTTAAAACTTTTCTTGGCTAGAAGTCTCGTGATTTAAGTTACTACCATAATAAACAAAAGTCTTCGGGTTGGTCTAGATGTATCTCATGAACAAATATCTACGTGGGGATATGAGAGACATGAAGCAACCTGCTTCTTCGAACAGAAAGAATAGTTTCTAAAGCACAGCATGCTATATTCTGTTTAAACATCCTTGAACAATGGACTCGCGGTTTTAAAAATGTATAGAATCAGTCTCTGATGGACAAATGGCTTCGGTTTATTGAGTTTATATTCAAATTGAAGTTATGAAATTGCGTAATATTTACTACTTGCGACAAAACAAGATTGAATAGCAATGGAATTTTCCACAGTTGGCGTTTACTTTATGGTAAAGTAAATAGTCATAATATAGGTTTGGCTCCACTATATTTCCCTTCGTATATCTTTAAATTTCTAAAAAAATTATTCTGTTGAAAGACTTTCACTTTGTCAATTTAAATATTTTACATAAAAGTATGATAGAACATTTATGTTTATCCCCTCGAATGGGAAAACGCAAGGAGCGTTAACAATCATCAGATTACCTCGCGCCCAATGCAGGTTATCGGAGCTATTTCAGTGTGCAGTGTAAATATTTTTCGTTCGTCAAAACATATCTTGCGCACATATATATTGGGTGTGAAAAACATAAGAATAAATTGGGTGTAAAAAACATAAGAATATGATGTTAAAAACGACGAATGAAGATAAGTTTGTGTCGTGTCGTAACATTGTTAATTTTTTATTTATTCTTGCTGATTACGGGTTTCTATTACAGTAGGCCCCGCTTAATATGACCACGGATAATATGACCAGCCGCTTATCGTGACCAATTTGGTACGGTCCGAAATTTCTTCATTTAAAATTATCCGTTCAATATGACCAAATTTCGGATAATATGACCACCATTTTCTCCATCACTCTTATTACAGTCCATAATTTTTACGTCGGACACTTATAACTCCGCCTTTTCATCACACTTGTTTTCTGTATGGGATCTGTGCCGGCGCTTAGTGACAAAACACTCACATCGCTATGACGTTGATTTCCCAACACAGTCCTACTGAAGTCTTACCGTCACTTGTACTGTAACACTACTGCATTTTGTTTACTGTCAACGCTACAATGTTACTTCGAGTACCGATGAATTTAACGATATTTGGACTTTGTGTGGCTTTGCGGCGGCGATTCAGGGGCGGTTATGGCGACTTTGGTTTTATGACAATTCGGTCATATTAATCGGCACCTACTGTAGTTCCACACATGATCTAATAGCGTAATATAATTGTGTCTTGTTTTTGGGTAATTGTCCTAGTATATTGGGTTAATTTATTTCAATACCGATTTTCCTAATTTATTTTTTACACATTCGTCTTTTTACTTTGAAGCAAATTGCCACATCTAGTCACACGAGACAAATGACACATCCATCAATTCAACCATTTTCTAGATTAAAAGTTTGTTTAGCTATTATAATACATTAAGGTAGATTTGTTACATTTATGAAGATAATGTCCTATTTTTAATTGTAAATCAAATGTTAGATAATAAAACTGTAAACCTATAGAGACTTTAAGTAAACAATAGCAAAGTGTGTCAAGTTTTTTTCGTGTTGTCAAATTTGGCCAAGCAATTTTAAATATCGCTACTGTTATTATGGGTCCCATTTGGAAAATGGGACACATATTGTTATGGGTCCCATTTGAAAAAATGGGACACATATTGTTTTTGTCCGATTTTTTTTTCTTTTTTTTCGTCAAACGCTTGACAGGTATGGCTTGTGGCTCCGACATCTACTAGAAGGGATAATGGAATCCCAATGAAACTTAGTCATTTGATAGACCACATGGTCTAGATGAGCAGAAACCAAAATTTTGGGTAATATACCTAGGGGAATTCCCCTGGGAGGTGAAAAACCAAAACGGCATTTTTTTCAAAAATTTTAGCTTTTTGGGCATAGCGCATGAACGGCTGCTCCAATTTTGATCAAATTTGGTAAAATAGTAGTGTGTTAGCCACTGCGTTACCAATTAGAAGAAACAAAATATTTACCTAGGAAAATACCCTAAAAATGAAGATATGTTTCTAAAGCAAGATTGTGACAGGCATGGATTGTGGCTCCGACATCTAACAGAAGGGATGATGGAATCCCAATGAAACTTCGTCATTTGTTAGACCACATGGTCTAGATATGCACAAACTAAAATGTTGGGTAATAAATCCAGGGAAATTCCCTTGATACGTTAAAAACCTAAACGGTATGTTTTTCTATTTTTTTAAGCTTTTTCGGGCATAGCGCTTGAACAGCTGCTCCAATTTTAATCAAATTTTTTGAAATGTAAGTAAATAGTCACTTATTATTTACCTAAAGAAAATAAAAAAATTCCCTTGTAAAATACCTAAAAAAAAGGATTTTGTTCCTAAATCAGGATTGTGACAAGCATGCCATTTGACCCCGACATTTACCAAAAGAAGTAATGGAATCGCGAATAAAATTTTACATTTGTTAGACAAAATGGTCTAGATATGCAGAAATCAAAATTGTGGGTGATGAATTTAGGGAAATTCCCCTGAGACCTTAAAAACCAAAACGGTATTGTTTCTGAAAAAATAGCTTTTTACGGGATAGCGCTTGAACAGATTCTTCAATTTTAATCAGATTTGGTAGAATGTAAGTGCAATAGTGACTGATTTAACACTTAAAACAAATAAAAAAGATTACCTAATAAAATACCCTAAAAACTAAGATTTTTTCCTCAAATCACGATAGCAACATGCATGGCATGGCGCCCCGACATCTACCAGAAAAATTAATGGAATGGCAATAAGAAATTTGACATTTGTAAGAGAACATGGTCTAGATATGCAGAAAACTATAATGTTGGGTAATGAATCCAGGGGAATTCCCCTTAGACGTTAAAAACCAAAACGTTTTTTTCTAATAAATTATCTTTTTGGGGTATAGCGCTTCAACGGCTGCTCTAATTTTAATCAGATTTGGTGAAATGTTGGACCATTAAACACTCTGAGTCAATTAATTAAAACAAAGAAAACATTTACTTAGGGTAATTCCCTTAAAAACGAAAATATGTTCTTGAATTGTGATTGTGACAGGCATGCCATATCGCACTGACATATACAACAAGATGTCGACAAAACTAAATAAAACTTTAAGAATTATTACATAACATGACCCACATATGTAAAACAGAAACTTATTTACTAATCCCATAGGAATTCCCTGAAAGCATGAAATCGGGCTATTTTAGAAATTTAGCTTTATTTTACCACCACGCTTGAAAACAAGCTTTAATTTAAAACATTTGTGGTGAAATGTTCGTAAATTTAAGACTTTTTATTCTTTTCTCAACTAAACATGGAAAAGAAGTTTGGTCTAATAACTATGGGACCCATGCGTTTATGCTTGCAGAAACAAAGTACATACTCGGTGTATAAAATACAAATTGTGGTTGGGGACCCTGTAGTATGAATATATGGCAAACGACATGTGTTTTACAAATAGTGATGGTTAAACACGTGGTTGACACTCTCTAGTTTTTGTCCGTTTTTTTTTTTTTTTTTTCTTTTTTTTTCGTCAAACGCTTGACAGGCATGGCTTGTGGCTCCAACATCTACCAGAAAGGATAATGAAATCGCAATGAAACTTAGTCATTGGTTAGACCACATGGTCTAGATGAGCAGAAACCAAAATTTTGGGTAATATAATTAGGGGAATTCCCCTGGGAGGTGAAAAACCGAAACGGTATTTTTATCAAAAATTTTCGCTTTTTTGGGCATAGCGCATGAACGGCTGCTCCAATTTTAATTAGATTTGGTACAATAGTAGCGTGTTAGCCACTGCGTTACCAATTAGAAGAAACAAAATATTAACCTAGGGAAATACCCTAAATATGAAGATATGTTTCTAAGACAAGATTGTGACAGGTATGGATTGTGGCTCCGACATTTACCAGAAGGGATAATGGAATCGCAATAAAACTTTGTCATTTGTTAGATTCCATGGTCCAGATGAGCAGAAACCAAAATTTTAGGTAATATAATTAGGGGAAATCCCCTGGGAGGTAAAAAACCAAAACAGTATTTTGTTCAAAATGTTTAGCTATTTTGGGCATAGCGCTTGAACGGCTGCTTCAATTCTAATCAGATTTGGTGGAATGTAAGTAATTAGTCACTTATATAACACCTAAAAAAATAAAAAAATATTTAGGAAAATACCCCTAAAAATAGGTTTTTGTTCTCAAATCAGGATTGTGACAAGCATGCCATTTTACCTCGACATTTACCAAAAGGAGTAATGGAATCGCAAATAAAATTTTACATTTGTTGGACAACATGGTCTAGATGTGCAGAAATCAAAATTGGGGGTGATAAATTTAGGGAAATTCCCCTGAGACCTTAAAAACCAAAACGGTATTTTTTTCTTAAAAAATAGCTATTTACGGGATAGCGCCTAAAAAGATTCTCCAATTTTAATCAGATTTGGTGGAATGTAAGTGCATTAGTCACTGATTTAACACTTAAAACAAATAAAAAAGATTACCTAATGAAATACACTAAAAATATGATTTTTTCCTCAAATCATGATAGCAACATATGCATGGCATGGCTCCCCGACATCTACCAAAAAGAGTAATGGAATCGCAATAAAAATTTGACATTTGTAAGAGAACATGGTCTAAATATGCAGAAACTATACTTTTGGGTAATGAATTCAGGGGAATTCCCCTGAGACGGTAAAAACCAAAACGTTTTTCTAATAAATTATCTTTTTGGGGCATAGCGCTTCAACGGCTGCTCTAATTTTGATCAGATTTGGTAAAATGTTAGACCATTAAACACTCTGAGTCAATTTATTAAAAGAAAGAAAACATTTACTTAGGGTAATTCCCTTAAAAACGAAAATACGATCTTGAATTATTACTGTGACAGACATGCCATATCGCACTGACATATCCAACAAGGAGTCGACAAATCGAAATAAAACTTTAAGAATTGTTACATCACATGACCCACATATGTAAAACCGAAAATTATCTACTAAACCAAGGGGAATTCCCAAAAACCATAAAATCGGGGTATTTTGAAAACTTAGCTCTATTTTACCACTACGCTTGAAAAAAAGCTTTAATTTAAAACAGTTGTGGTTAAATGTTCGTATATTTAAGACGTTTATTCTTTTCTCAACTACACATGGAAAAGAAGTTTGGTCTGATAACTATGGGACCCATGCGTTTATGCTTGCAGAAACAAAGTACATACTCAGTGTATAAAATACAAATTGTGGTTAGGGACACTGTAGCATGAATATATGGCATACGACATGTGTTTTACAAATAGTGATGGTTAAACACGTGGTTGACACTCTCTAGTTATTATTTGTATTAGCGAGTCTCGGGAATTCCCCTGACATCGTAAGTTCCGTTTACTTGCTATTAAGTGAGCAGAAAGCTAGTAAAACACATAATGTTTGACCGATTCATGCTTATCGTAGTGGTCCTGTGGCCAAATGGATAAGGCGGCTGACTACGAAACAGGAGATTCCAGGTTCGAGTCCTGGCAGGATCGTATTTCTTTTAAAGTTTCTTTAAAATTCAGTTAAAATTCAGAAATAACAAACGTGTGTTTGAAAGATTCATGCTTATCGTAGTGGTCCTGTGGCCCAATAGATAAGGCAACTGACTACGAATCTGGAGATTCCAGGTTCGAGTCCTGGCAGGATCGTAATTCTTTTAAATTTTTCTTTAAAATTAAGAAATAACAAACTTATGGTAATTTATATAGCTTTAAAATGTAGCTAGCTATATTCGTGAAATTTGAAAAAATGTCTTATTCAAACCATAGTACTATTGAAGGAACCTATATAGATGATATTCTAACAATATAAAAAAGACTTGTGTTAATCCTTTTCTAAACGTCATAAGTAAACTAAAAGTAAAACAAGAGAGTTTTACGCACTATTCTGCCACCAATATTTGTAAAGCCTTTTTGATTACACGGTATATTTTACTAAAAGCAGGGTCCCCTGGTTAACTTTAAATACACCTATATTTAAACTGTAAATTATTATTTGTATTAGCGAGTCTCGGGAATTCCCCTGACATCGTGAGTTCCGTTTACTTGCCATTAAGTGAGCAGGAAGCTAGTAAAACACATAATGTTTGACAGATTCATGCTTATCATTGTGGTCCTGTGGCCCAATGGATAAGGCGCCTGACTACGAATCAGGAGATTCCAGGTACGAGTCCTGGCAGGATCGTATTTCTTTTAAAGTTTCTTTAAAATTCAGAAATAGCAAACGTGTGTTTGACAGATTCATGCTTATCGTAGTGGTCGTGTGGCCCAATGGATAAGGCGCCTGACTACGAATCAGAAGATTCCAGGTTAGGGTCCTGGCAGGATCGTATTTCTTTTAAAGTTTCTTTAAAATTTAGAAATAACAAACGTGTGTTTGAAAGATTCATGCTTATCGTAGTGGTCCTGTGGCCCAATGGATAAGGCGCCTGACTACGAATCAGGAGATTCCAGGTTCGAGTCCTGGCAGGATCGTATTTCTTTTAAATTTTTCTTTAAAATTAAGAAATAACAAACTTATGGTAAATTATATAGCTTTTAAATGTAGCTAGCTATATTCGTGAAATTTGAAAAAATATCTTATTCAAACCATCGTACTATTGAAGGAACCTATATAAGTGATATTCTAGCAATATAAAAAAAGACTTGTGTTAATCCTTTTCTAAACGTCATAACTAAACTAAAAGTAAAACAAGAGAGTTTTACGCACTATTCTGCCACCAATATTTGTAAAACCTTTTCGATTACACGGTATATTTTACTAAAAGCCGGGTCCCCTGGTTAACTTTAAATACACTTATATTTAAACTGTAAATTATTATTTGTATTAGCGAGTCTCGGGAATTCCTCTTACACCGTAAGTTCCTTTTAACAGGTCATTAAGCGGGGCCATAATTTTTGCGCAATTGGGTATGAATCTGTGGTAAAAATTGACTAACCCCATAAATCGTTGTAGCGTTTTCTTTGATGTTGGTTGTGGGAAATCTCAAATGCTGGTGATTTTCTCTTCAAGTGGTCGAATACCGTTGTTGTCAACATGGTGGCCAAGAAAAACAAGTTCCGTTTTACCAAAGATGCTTTTTGATGGATTGATAACCAACCCATAACTAGCGAGTCTTGCAAACAATTGGTGTAAATGACTTTTGTGTTCGTTTTCGGATTTGCAACCAGAATGTCATCAATGTACGCGTAGCAAAAATCCAACCCGCGAAGTACCTGGTCGATAAAGCGCTGAAATGTCTGACTTGCGTTTTTTAATCCAAATGGCATTCGGGTGAATTCGAAAAGACCAAATGGTGTGGTTAATGCCGTTTTGGAAATGTCTTCTGGGTTCATGGGTATGTGTATGCTTTGATTAGATCAATCTTTTAGAATATCGTGGTGCCATGGAGTTCTGCTGAAAAATCTTGTATGTGAGGCACCGGGTATCTATCTGGTTTCGTAATGGAATTGAGTCTCCGATTCTCTCCACATGGTCGCCAATCATTGCCAGTGTTTTTGGTACCATGTGTAAAGGAGTAGCCCAATCACTTAACGACGGTCTGATGATTCCGAGGTCCAGCATGTGTTGGAATACCCGTTTTGCGATTTTTAATGTCTGGAGCCAATCTACGAGGACGAGAGTAGACAGAGGGTCCAGAAGTGGTTATGTGGTGAGTTATGAAGTGTTTTACAGGTGTATTAGCGTGATTTGCATGGATGATATCTGGGTATTGACGTAAAATGTCTTGAAATGTGTTTGTGATTGTTGGTGATATGAATGTAGGGTTAATTGAGGATACTGTTGATGCTAGGCCGTTAACGCACAAGTGCGTATTAGCATCAACGAGATTAAAGGTTTGCATGTCCACCATTAGGTAAAAGTGCCGTAGAAAATCGGCCCCCAAAATACAAGGCACGACATCCTCCACTATAAAAATCCATTTGAACTCGCGGCGTAAACCAAGATTTAGCGTTAAATATCGTTCGCCAAAAACTTCTACTGAGGAATTGTTCACAGCGGT
Source organism: Ciona savignyi (assembly GCA_000149265.1). Lineage (NCBI taxonomy): Eukaryota > Metazoa > Chordata > Ascidiacea > Phlebobranchia > Cionidae > Ciona > Ciona savignyi. The sequence continues at coordinate 620,547 of CH002368.1, forward strand.
CAAGTACCGACCATTGCAACCACGTAAGCGTTCACGTGGTAACAATGGACATCGCAGCTCCAGTGTCCACCAGAAACTTTAATTTATTGTTTTTGTCCTGTACGTAAAAGAGACGACAACGCGAGTTGTTTACAGGACACGTCGTCATTGCCTGTCGCTCACCTCGTTTTCCGCATACTTGCAGGGCAAAACGCACTTGTTGGCCTTTGAAGCATAGGTATGGTGATACCAGCAAACATCCGTTGGAGTGGTTCGAGTTGGCGTGTTAGATCGCCCCCGGCGGTATCTTTGACTTGTACTTCGACCGCGCCGGTGAGGAGTGTCGTCCTTTCAGCGTTCCAAACGCTCCAGTCTAGCAATAATGTCATCCAATTTGTTGTCAACTGGGGTTATGGCGCTTATAGACGGAGTTGCCGGTATGACTTTCATTATTCGAGCAGCCATTGTAGCTGGATCGTCAAGATAAAGTCCCTCTTTTGCGCTTAAAATCATGGTGACGTTTGCGGGTAGACGTTGAAAAAAACAATTCCCTGAGAATGTTATTATCGCCGTCATGTGCGCCAAGTAGTTGCTTCATGTGCCGTAGTAGCAGGCTTGGCTTTCTGTCTCCCAATACCTCTGCAGATAAAAGTTTCTGCAGGCGTTTCTTCTCTAAAACGGTTGTTCTGCGCACCAGTTCCTCTTTAAGGCGATCTAACGGGGATTCCTCAGGGGGGTTAGTGATTAAGTCCCGAACTTCTGCTGCTTATTCGGGTGTTAGCACTGGAATAACTTAGTCGAATTTAGCTCGTTGTTCTGTAATTCCCCTCATGTTAAAGTTGGCTTCGACTTGAGAGATCCAAAGCTGTGGATCTGCTGGCCAAAATTGTGGAAGAGTAATATGCGGCCACGAGCGAGCTTCCGCACCTGACCCAGAAACTGGTGTTTGGCCTCTAACCATTCTGAGATACTTTTCAAAGTCACGTGTTAACCACGTGGTTGGGGTCACCAATGAAGGGGTCGTGAACTGGAGAGCTGATCTTAATCTTCTTGCAGCCTTACATATAACCAGTTCTTACAACTCCTTAAATCTTATTCAAATAGAATATAAAACATGTGAATTAATAAAACATTACCAGCGGTAAAACTTAAAAGAACTATAAACGTTATAAAAAACTAAGCTTAGTAAAACACAACCTGTCTGAATAAACGTCACATCGAAATGAAATGACAAACCAAAGTCATTGAAAAGAATAAAACTCATGACTAGTTTTGTGACGAATTAAATAAAGGGGGCTAAATAATAAAATGAGTTCACCACATATGCTTTGCAATAGAATACTTGGATTTACAACAATATTAAATATTAGGAACTAAACCACCAGACCAACCGGTGAGCTGGCCTGTTGCATGCATTTTCCAATTTTCCAAAAAAAGCATTGCTGCACACAGTTTAATACACGTTGACTTTAAAGTAATTAATTAAACACGACAAAATACTAACATTGTAACATACAGCAGCGTTAACAAACAATATTCTGAGATATAAATTAGGTGTTGAAACCAAGAGTGTTAGGGTAAAGATGGCGTATAACCAATTAAGACCTCTATGCGCGGGTGGATGTGACGAGTGGTAACCTCCATGAGTCATTGTTTTATAAACGAGTAGTTTGCTGAGTAACAATGGTGGTGATTCCCGAATGTTTGTTTGGTTAAAAGCAGCATGTGCTAGGCTGCGCGCCGGTGTTCTCGTTTAGCTGTAAAGTTTTGTAATAGTGGAGCAGTGCTTTGTGAAATAAAGGTGTTGGTTGTGCATCTGCTAGCTGTTTTGTTGGTAAAAAGTTGCCGATGAACCAAGAGGTATTGGCTTAAAAGATTGTGATAAAATGACTTGCTATGTCAGAATTTTGAGTGACAGCCGTTTTTGTGAGGTCAGTTTGCATTGGAGAGATAGGAAGAATAATTAGTTGAACGCCTCCTTAAGCACACTGTTTCAGTAGTTACTATTCCAGTAGAATATGTGTAGACTGTTACCGGTATGTCTGTCTTCATTGGAAGTGATCTATGGTGCTACGTTTGAAGAGTCGGATAACATGTAGACAGACAGTTGCTTCACTCGATTGTTTCCGGTCGGTGAGTCTGGCGGTTAATTGCGTCGCCTTTCAACCGAAAGGTTGTAGGTGCGAAACTGGTCGCTATCTAGTCGGTTGTGGGCTTGGGCAAGGCAATTTACGGACATTGCCTGAACTTAGCGGATTAATGGGTTCTACCAAATTGAGGGAACGTGTCTATCATTTACAACACACTGAAATACCTCCGGTAACCCGACAGTGGGCGCGAGTTGATCTGATTCCCCATGTGTTAACCTCCTTGGTTTTCTCATCCACGGGGATAAACATGAATATCCTATCCTATTTTATCCTTTGTTTTGCGAAGCATATTTCGATATTGGCAGGCCACCGTCCAATAAATCATGGTAGATCCAGCTTCTGGGGCCTGACCATATCACCGGAATATTCCATTGGGTCAAGTGCGTCATCATTCAATCGAAATAAAATAGTCATGTGTGTTGTGGCCACCGACCAATAAATAACGATAGACTGGGCTCTTAATGCATTATATATTAGCTCATTGGTTTAAGTCAGTCATCTTTCAATCAAAATAAAATTTTCATGTCTCTTGAAGGAAAAGGTTGCGGTTTCGAAACTGGTCGTTGGCGAGTCGTTAGTAGGTTTTGTTCTTGAGGAAGAAATTTACCTAAACCCAGTGAATTAACGGATTCATCACATAGTAATTGCACAGGTAAGCCGACGATGGGCGCAAGGTAAACATCACATTACTGTTTGATAAATCACCTCAGTGTTCTTATCCAGGGAATAAAATACGCTTTTTCACATTATTAAATCTAACTGAAACTAAACATTATTAAAATAGTCTTTAATGAACAAAACTTAATAAGCTTACATTAATTACTTATATAACTTAAAATCAGTGCCTTGCCAAAGGATACATCTAAAAAGCTTAGGACCAGTTTCGAGGCCATAACGCCCCGGGTGAAATGTAAACAGAACACAGAATTATACTTTTTGATTTTATTTGCGAATACGATTTCAAGGAAGAATTCCAATTTTCTTTATCTGTTTCTTGCCTGTAAACAAAATATTGTTTTAAATCTAAGTATTCTATTACAAAGCATACGGGGGGTGGGGGTTGCTTATTTTTATCAAGGGGGGTGTTTATTTCTTTCACGGGTAGGGTGGAGGAGGCAGTCGGACCCTTGTACATGGCCCATCTGCTGCCTGGGTGGAGTTGGAGCAATGTGGCGAAGCCTTAACCCGAACAGCAATTTTTAGTTCATATATTTAGTCAAATTAAAACACAATGTTGGCAACATTGCCCCCAAGTTTTTATTTGTGATTAAATCATAAGTTAATAAGGGGCAAACTGTTCCATTTAAAATGGTGACGTAGTAAGGAACACGATTTTATTTCAACAAAAATGTTTTGTAGATAACTGCTTGAAAAATAATTTACAAACCTTCGCGTAAGAGGTCCATTGGTCAATGTTGATCTAATATCGCTTTAACATCTGCAATAAACATTTTAGTGAAACAAAATACGTTAAATGCCGTACGCTAGTTTTTTTCTCTTTCGAAAAGGATAAACGATCGATGGACCGTTTTCTATATGCTTACCTTTGAGAGAAAAGCTATCTTTATCCCCGTAAGCATCTCCGTCTGAAATCAGAAATTGATGCTTATATTTTAAATTAAATATATATAAATATATGTGTATAAAAATGTAAATGATTCAACCATCACCAACCTTGTTGTGGTCTTTGGTCTGTGAATAAATGAATAAACTGTTATATTTTTGTAAATAACAGAAAACCAGTTAATGTAGAACACAGCAAAAATGCAATGAAACATAATTTTGATATTACTGGATAACGTGTGTCAATAAATTTCCAAAGACTGAATTTTTAATTGAATAGTTGGCTAATATTGGGTTGATTGGAACCTATACAAGTGGGCAAAATTCAGTTTACATTAAGCAACACGCAGTTAACGTAGAATAGCTAACTGCCCATTGTATAAGTACTTCCAGTCAAACAATACATCACTAGATGTGGTACTTACTCCACTTATACCAGGCTAAGTGTGCTGCATGAGCCAAAGTACTTTCGTTCGTAATCACCAACAAACCAATCAAAACAGCCACGAGAATCAACTTGTTCATCTGCAAATATCAGGTTAAAGTGGATGGAACAATTATGTTCCATTTCCGTGAATGGAAAACGTGGGACATATACTACATGCACAATATTATGATTGAGACGTTCGTTTATTTTTAGTAGAGCTAATTGCGTTGCCTTATAACACACCCGACCAGCTATCGACCACACCAGCTCAATTTAAGAACAAAACCAACAACACCAAACTTACCTTGTTTTTGTAGTTTTGCAAAGTGAATAACCTTCATAACTAAGTTGTATTTATACCACAGCTGTCTATTGTTTAACGACATTCGCAAGCTGCGTTGCTGCATTGTTTAACTTTAATATATCTGTGGGAACAGAATATACTTAGTAATATATTTGTGGGAACAGGATATACGTAGTAATATATCTGTGGGAACAGGATATATGTAGTTGCTTACAATAGATTTAGAAGGGTCCAGTCAGTTCAATTTTTCGCGATCTCACGTCAGAATATATTTTCTATGGTGTTTATTAGGCGGGAAGGAAATATTAAAGATATTACTCTTTGAACCGTCGAATTGCTCAGTTTCAACAACATAATCGGCAAAATGATTGCTGCATGTTACTGCAACGCTGCAGTAGTTTTCTTGCAGTATAGGATATACATGTTTTTCCCCATAAATGGAAAAACCAAGGAAGCAATCGTCAAGTCACCTTGCGCCCACAGTCGGGTTATCGGAGCTATTGCATTGTGTTGTGTATGATACACACGTTCCTTCACTTTGGTAGAACCCATTTAAAATCTACTGGGTTCAGGCAATGTCCGTTAAGTGCCTTGCCCAAGGACATTGTTTATGACTTCCAATTAACATTTTAACACGAAATGGTAATCTGTTGAATGCATTTTCTAATTTTCCAAAAAGCATTGCTGAACACAGTGTAATACACGTGTATTTATAAGTAATTAATTAACAAACACAACAAAATACTAACATTGTAACATACAACAGCGTTAACAAACAATATTCTGAGATATAAATTAGGTGTTGAAACCAAGAGTGTTAGGGTAAAGATGACGTATAACCAATTAAGACCTCTATGCGCGGGTGGATGTGACGAGTGGTAACCTCACGAGTCATTGTTTTATAAACGAGTAGTTTGCTGAGTAACAATGATGGTGATTCCCGAATGTTTGTTTGGTTGAAAGCAGCATGTGCCAGGCTGCGAACCGGTGTTCTCGTTCAGCAAGTTTTGTAATAGTGGAGCAGTGCTTTGTGAAATAAAGGTGTTGATTGCGCATCTGCTAGCTGTTTTGTTGGTAAAAAGTTGCCGATGTACAGATGTAAGCTTCAATTTTAAATTTTAACTTTTAATAGAAATAAACATCACCCCTAAATGTACTTCGTAATAGAATACTTGGATTTATAACAATATTTTGTTTACAGGTAAAGAACAGATAAGGGAAATTAAAATTCTTCTTTAAAATAGTATTCGCAATAAAATCAAAAATTACCATTTCGTGTTAAAATGTTAATTGAAAGTCATAAACAGGCACAAACAACAGTATTTATCGCCGCCGTATATAGAACCCACATATTCATTTTTACGAGACATGTAATAAAAAGGAAAATAGCGTCCTGAATAGATTTTAATTGTTAGTGTGTTGGCTTTTAGCCGAAACGTTGTAAGTTCGAAACTGAAAAAGCCTCCAAATATAGCTCTGCTAATCCGACGATTAGCCGTGTGTTAAGGTGTTTTATTTACGAGGAAAACTGACGGTTGTCTGTTCGATATATTTCTTCCACGTTTCCTATTTACGGGGATGGAATAATAATATATTATACATACTCAAAATGTTAAAGAATACGTTGCAAGCGCAAAAGGGGGTTGCAAAGCAAAATAGTTAAAATCTTTAAGGTCTTTTCAAAGCAGTTCTTCACACAAATTTGACGGTATTTTATTTAGCAAAACTGGTTTAGCCAAACTCGTGTTTAAAAAAAAGTTTGACTGTTTAGTAAAATTGTGATAAACGTTTAAAAACCTTAAAGCTATTTTATTTTTCTAAAACTCTTATGTTGTGTCGATTGTTAGCATAAGACAACATAATAAACATATATTTATTATATAAACCGTTTTAAAAATGTTTTTTTATAATCTTTCAATCAAATGTGTAACAAGACATATTTACCCTCGTTCCAAGATAACTTTCGCCACTGGTTAAAGCCGGGTTTCCTTACATATAAAGGGGGAAAACTAAAAGAAGGGAAAGCGGGAAGGCGGAAAAGAGGGAAACTGCACACCAGCTATTGTCAGGAATTGTGATTTAGACGTTTCTTCCATTTGGTTATACACAATATTTTAATGGATCAAGGAAATGTTAAAGAATCAGCATAACGAAAATATGTGCACAAAATCGTGTTACATTAATATATTAGTTATAAGATATATGGAAATTTACCCTTGATCGCCTAACGCTGGAATAGGCAACAAATGGCCCGTGTAGGAATTTTGACCGGCTCCTGATTCGTAGTCAGGTGCCTTATCCATTGGGCCACAGGACCAATACGACTAGCATGAATCTTCTAAACATTATATGTTTTACTAGCTTCCGGATCAATAAAAAGCAAGCAAACGGAACTTACAAAGTCAAGGGAAATCCCTACTCGCTAATACGAATAACAGATTACAGTTTAACATATAAGTGTATTTAAAGGAAACCAGGGCACCCTAATTTTAGTAAAATATACCGTGTAATCGAAAAGGTTTTACAAATATTGGTGGCAGAATAGTGCGTAAAACTCTCTTGTTTTACTTTTAGTTTACTTATGACGTTTAGAAAAGGATTAACACAAGTCTTTTTTTATATTGCTAGAATATCACTTATATAGGTTACTTTAATAGTACGATGGTTTGAATGAGATACTTTTTCAATTTTCACGATTATAGCTAGCGACATTTGAAAGCTTTATAATTTACCATAGGTTGGGTATTTCTAAATTGCGAAGAAAATTTCAAAAATTTACGATCCTGTCAAGACTCGAACCCGGAATCTCCTGATTAGTAGTCAGGCGTCTTATCCATTGGGACACAGGAGCAATACGACGCTCACTAATCTTTCAAACATTATATGTTTTACTAGCTTGCGGATCAGTAAAGAGCAAGCAAACGGAACTTACGATGTCAGGGGAATTCCCGAGACTCGCTAATACAAATAATAATTTACAGTTTAAAATATAAATGTATTTGAAGGTAACCAGGGGACCCTGCTATTAGTAAAATATACGGTGTAGTCGAAATAAATTTTACAATTATTGGTAGTTAAATCGTGCGTAAAACTCTATTCAATAGTACGATGGTTTAAATAAGATATTTTTTCAATATTCACGAATATAGCTAGCTACATTTAACAGCTCTATAATTTACCATACGTTGGTTATTTCTGAATTTCGAATAAAATTTAAAAGAAATTCGATCCTGCCAGGACTCGAACCTGGAATCTCCTGATTCGTAGTCAGGCGCCTTATCCATTGGGCCACAGGACCACTATGATAAGCATGAATCTGTCAAACATTATGTGTTTTACTAGCTTCCTGCTCACTTAATGGCAAGTAAACGGAACTCACGATGTCAGGGGAATTCCCGAGACTCGCTAATACAAATAATAATTTACAGTTTAAATATAAGTGTATTTAAAGTTAACCAGGGGGCCCTGCTTTTAGTAAAATATACCGTGTAGTCGAAATAGATTTTAAAAATATTGGTGGTTGAATCGTGCGTAAAACTCTCCTGTTTTACTTTTAGTTTACTTACGACGTTTAGAAAAGGTTTAACACAAGTCTTTTTTTATTTACAGAATATCACTTATATAGGTTTTTTTCAATAGTAAGATAGTTATGGGTCCCATTTGAAAAAAATGGGACACATATTGTTTTTGTCCGTTTTTTTCCCTTTTTTTTTCTTTTTTTTTTCGTCAAACGCTTGACAGGCATGGCTTGTGGCTTCGACATCTACCAGAAGAGGATAATGGAATCGCAATGAAACTTAGTCATTTGTTAGACCACATGGTCTAGATATGCAGAAACCAAAATTTTGGGTAATATACCTAGGGGAATTCCCCTGGGAGGTGAAAAAGCAAAACGGTATTTTTTCAAAAATTTTAGCTTTTTTGGGCATAGCGCATGAACGGCTGCTCCAATTTTGATCAAATTTGGTAAAATAGTAGTGTGTTAGCCACTGCGTTACCAATTAGAAGAAACAAAATATTTACCTAGGAAAATACCCTAAAAATAAAGATATGTTTCTAAATCAAGATTGTGACAGGCATGGATTGTGCCTCCGACATCTAACAGAAAGGATAATGGAAGCCCAATGAAACTTTGTCATTTGTTAGATCACATGGTCTAGATATGCACAAACTAAAATTTTGGGTAATAAATCCAGGGGAATTTCCTTGATACGTTAAAAACCTAAACGGTATTTTTTTCTAATTTTTTAGCTTTTTCGGGCATAGCGCTTGAACGGCTGCTCCAATTTTAATCAGATTTGTTGAAATGTAAGTAATTAGTCACTTATTTAACACCTAAAGAAAATAAAAAACATCCCTTGGGAAATACCCCTAAAAAATAGGATTTTGTTCTCAAATCAGGATTGTGACAAGCATGCCATTTCACCCCGACATTTACCAAAAGGAGTAATGGAATCGCAAATAAATTTGACATTTGTTAGACAACATGGTCTAGATATGCAGAAATCAAAATTGTGGGTGATAAATTTAGGGAAATTCCCCTGAGACCTTAAAAGTCAAAACGGTATTTTTTCTAAAAAATATAGCTTTTTACGGGATAGGGCTTAAACAGATTCTCCAATTTTAATCAGATTTGGTAGAATGTAAGTGCATTAGTCACTGATTTAACACTTAAAACAAAAACAAAAAAGATTACCTAATGAAAAACCCTAAATAATACGATTTTTTTCTCAAATCATGATAGCAACATGAATGGCATGGCGCCACGTCATCTACCAGAAAGAGTAAGGCCATATCGCACTGACATATCCAACAAGGAGTCGACAAAAATAAATAAAACTTTAAGAATTGTTACATAACATGACCCACATATGTAAAACAGAAACTTATCTACTAAACCCAGGGGAATTCCCTGAAACCATGAAATCGGGCTATTTTGGAAATTTAGCTTTATTTTACCACCACGCTTGAAAACAAGCTTTAATTTAAAACATTTGTGGTGAAATGTTCGTAAATTTAAGACGTTTATTCTTTTCTCATCTACACATGGAAAAGAAGTTTGGTTTAATAACTATGGGACCCATGCGTTTATGCTGGCAGAAACAAAGTACATACTCAGTGTATAAAATACAAATTATGGTTACGGACACTGTAGCATGGATATATGGCATACGACATGTGTTTTACAAATAGTGGTGGTTAAACACGTGGTTGACACTCTCTAGTTTTACATTGCTTTTACATCGCTAGCTAGTCGGTTGTGTCCTTGGGCAAGGCACTTTACGGACATTGCCTGAACCCAGCGGATTAATGGGTTCTACCAAATTGAAGGAACGTGTCTATCATATACAGCACACTGTAATAGCTCCGGTAACCCGACGATGGGCGCGAGGTGATCTGACGATTGCCCGTGTGATAACCCCCTTGGTTTTCTCATTCACGGGGATAAAGATGCCCTATCCTATTCTATCCCTTACAGTGACCAGTCTGAAAGAAAATTTAGATGTCTATGGTGTAGGTAGTTCCCCTGCTCGTGTTTCAGTAAACACTTTAACCAGAGTCAAAGAGATCGGATTTTTTTTATTAGTAATACAGCATGGGCGAATTTTTTTACATGCGTCTAGAGACAGAACGGTAGTCTGATTTTTTTCTGCTGGATGGCGCTATTTATCAGCTGTACTAAAGCGGGGAGGAGGAAAACTACTCACTAAAATTACGGACACTAATTTTAACCCATTCCAGAACACTAAACTTAACCGCAAGACTAACACTAACTCTAGCCACATGTTTATTACACCATTTACGCATTTTAAGTAAATAGTGTTTACAATCAAAAAACCGCAAAGAGATCGATTACTTTAGTCAATGCTTGAACAAATTCCAAAAATGCTCAGACAAGCTGAATGCGGCGTTATGATGAGTTTGTTTATAACTAAGAAACAAAAGAGTTTAAAAAGCCGAAAAAAATCTCCCCGTCGGGGAATCGAACCACATCCTCCCGCGTTACAGGCGGCGACACTTACCACTATACTAACAAGGAATACCATTAGTACGTGCGAAAACTAGTATAAGACCACTCAGTCGCGGGTGCCTCTAAATACTACAGGACCGCTTGGATCACTTAGATTGCTATAGAAAGTAATTCTAACCCTGTCCCAAACACTAATCTCAACCCCAGAACTAACTTTAACCACAACCCTAACATTAATATCAAAAATAGTCACTCCCCAGATAATTCCAAAAAAATAAATAGCGCCACCAAGCAGAGAAAAATCAGACTACCGTTCTGTCTCTAGTCGCATCTAATTTTTTTCTTAGGTATTTCGCCAACTTTTGAAATGCTTAATTACGAAATAGCGAGGTAATTTGATAATTGACCGTGTGGTAGCACACTTTACATTTTAACATTGACTGGAATTAACATGTATATCCTATATCCTAGACTTTTTGGTGTTTTAAGAAAATGGGAAAAGATAAAAGAACCCGTAAATTTGCTGAAATGAAGCGGATGATAAGTTTAAAAGACAAACGACTTACTCATGGAAATACAGACAAGAAGAATAAGAAGAATTTAATAAAAAAGAAAAAAACCGGTGACGAATTAGTGAAACGGTTTTTACCACAGCAATCATCAGCTTTGTTTTTCAAATACAATGAACAGTTGGGGCCACCCTATCATATCCTCGTTGACACAAACTTCATCAATTTCTCGATCAAGAACAAACTGGACCTGGTGCAGTCAATGATGGACTGCCTTTATGCGAAATGCATTCCATGCATCACAGACTGTGTAATGGCTGAGCTCGAAAAACTAGGACCAAAATTCCGTGTCGCACTTCGTATTGCAAAAGACCCACGCTTTGATAGGCTACCGTGCATGCACAAAGGGGCTTACGCCGACGACTGTTTGATACAACGGGTCACCCAACATAAGTGTTACATTGTAGCCACTTGCGATCGAGATCTAAAGCGTAGAATTCGGAAAATTCCAGGCGTCCCGATTATGTATTTGTCCCAACATAAATACACAATAGAAAGAATGCCGGATGCATTTGGTGCACCCAAGTCCGACCAGTAGTTGAAAGGCATAAGCCTGTGCAGTAATGAAAGACTAGCATGGTAACATTGCTACGTTGTCACTTACATCTTAAAATTTGTGTGACAGTACCACAATTAGCTGTGCAACAATTAATTGCGAGCTAAGAATAACCTGGTGTTATGGTAAATAAGGCAAAAAAATACTTTTGTTTTGTGAGATTTGACAAGTCATGATCTATTTTTATTGAATTTTTTGTATGATATTGGTCAACCCCAATTTGATGTATATACAAAATGATCTAAAAGGGATAAAATTGAAAAAAATAATATTTAAATTTTCAAGCAAGTTTTTTGTTTAAATTTCCTTGAAATATTGGTTAGCATCTATATATTGTGCTAATAGATATATTGTAATTTTTGTCTCAATTTATAATTTTGTGGATGTTTATCTGAATTGATTTTATGTTTAACTCAAATTCAATTAGGTACTGGTAGAAACTTCACCATTGCAATTTTTTAAATGTGTATTTCCCTTGAGTTAAAATTAGTTGGATAAAGTAAAAGTGGGCATAAAACACAATTATGCCTTTTTGTTAAATTGTGAATTTACAATTGCAGACAACTTGTAGGCTGCGCAATAAATAGCTTTTACTGACAGAAACCTGAATCACTACAAACTTTGAAACTTCAACTATCACTACTAATATTCAAGGTTTGATGACATTAAAAATGTTTAAACGAATTGTTGTGCATATTGAGTTAGGCTTTATCACTCCACAAGAAACATTGGCCTGGCGCAATTTGTGTGTGCTGCATATTTAAACATTATGGTGCCCCTTAAGCAAGTTGCAACCCTGTCCAATCGATTAGCTTGATGGGTGCAGGTTTGAAACTGGTCGCTAGCTTGTCGGTTGTGTCTTTGGGCAAGGAACTTAACCCAAACCCATGATGGCTTTTACCAAATTAAAGAAACGTCTAAATTGTACTAAATCCACTGCAATAGCTACATGATGTTGGGTGCAAGTTATCCAATGTAAACCTCCATTGCATTTTCCAATTAATGGGGATAAACATTTCCTATTCTTACCCTGTATTTTTTTGGTTTAGGTACCTTCCCTAAAAACAAATGCTTGACTAAATAGATTTATACTGTGGGTGGAACAACAACAGTTGTTGTTATATTGTAAGAAATTGTCAGATTACTTTATGCTCACAGTCGGGTTAGCAAAAATTATAAATATTTTTTTTATTATTTCCTTTTAGCCAAATACATTTACCCACAAAGCCATTTAGCCTTTTTTTGTGGGTTAACACACAGGCAAATGTCAGATCACCTCGCACCCACCGTCGGGTTACTGGAGCTATTGCAGTGTGTTCTGTATGACTGACACGCTCCTATAATTTTGTAGAACCCATTAATATCCGTAAAGTGCTTACCCAAGGACACAACTATGTAGCTAGCGGACCAGTTTCAAATCTGCAATCCTTCGGCTGTAAGGCGACACTTAAACACTAGACTAGTCTGTCGGACTTTCTATTCTAAATTACATTTAAAAACTAACCTATAAATAAGTTTTAATGATCAATCACCAGGCTCCCAAGCTATGATGGTTGAAAGAGGGGAGCGAAAATGGCGGAAAGTGCTGTACGAAGACCAAGGTGTGCCCGACAATTATGTTGATGAATCTTTCCTAAGTGAGATGGAGAAAAATCGATTTTGTCGGGAGTATGACTTCCTTTCTCTTGTAAAATCTTCAGTTGTTTTGATCCAAAAGTTTACAGCGGTGGCCGTCTTCTTTTTACTTTGGTGGTTCATATCAGAAGGTGCATCCCCCAAAATAATACTGACGACTTCTCTATTTGTTTCAATAGCTGTTTACGTCACGAACTCAGTTATGACATCACAGTCAATCCGCCAGGTTGCTTACGACGTAAAAACAGGGACAATGCTATTGTGCTTCACCGGTTTTCTGTCACCTGTATTACGTACGTTGACGCACACAATAAGCAGCGACACGTTATACGCGATGACGCTATTTATGACGATCGGGCATCTTGTATTTAACGACTACGGTTCGGAAAATCTCCTGTTATCGCGGTCAGTTGCGTTTAACGCTTCTGTTTTCATGGCCGTTTGCCTCGCTTCGCGACTCGAAAATACGCTGCAGACGTTCACGACCGTAGTACTAGCCTTGCAGCTCTTCGGACTTTGGCCCATCCTCCGGCGGACTCTCTCCTCCCGCCATCCTGGACACTTGAGAGCGCTAACACTTGCGGTGTCAATTGCGTTATTTTGCTCGATGGCGAGAATTAGCGTGGTTGCAGCGACGTTTTACTTTTTAAGTTGCGTTTCGGTAACATTGGTATTCCCAGCGATACTAATCCACTATATGCAGCCACATAAAGATAATATATATAGTCGATAGGGGTAAGATGGGCCAGGGGGTAAGATGGACCACATTTTTATTTAGAGCTCTCGCTCCCCTATTGAGAAAAAAATACTCATTTATTTACATTTAAATTAATCATGCGTATCGATAGTATCTAACTTACGTTTATGTAGCAAGGTTGATGCTTCGTTGTTTTTTTTAGCGCGAAATTTGTAGATCAATATTTTTAGGCCTATAGAGATTTGTCAATTAGTAAGGGAAACAGGTTGAAACCTTATTTTATGAAACGTGTATATGCCAGCGAAAGTTATTATGGCCCAAAAACATGAAACAATATGTGTACTAAGCCTAGGAGAATTGTGGACCATAGGGTAATTGAGGTTGCAGAATAAATCTAGGTTAAACAGTTCCTCTAAATTTTATTGGTTTCAAGGGGGTCGTTAACGTTAGCAATTCATTATAAAAATACTACTACATTTTTTTATTTTTAAAGTAATGTGTTTTTATTGCTTTTTTGTTGGTATAAGCACCTAGTAATTTTTATTTAAACAAATTTTAAATTTCTGCATTTTTACTGACTTTTATCTAAATTGTGAAACGAATGGTCCATCTTACCCCAGTTATTGTTTTATAGTCTTTTTCCGTCCAACTCATGTCGCGGACATACAAAAAAACGTCTAGTAGGGGATCTTGGAGAGAGGTGTCCATGCTAAATGCCATTCGAGAATCAAAAAATAGAAATAAATTGAGAACATTAGCCAAAAAATACAATGTCCCCCGCATAAACAGTTTAATAAAAAAGCCAGCAGAATCCACCCATCTTGGTCCTTTAACTTTCATAAGTAGTGATAATGAACAGCAGCTTATTGAACTCATCTTGGAGTTCCAAAAGCGAGGTTTTTCCATGACTGTTTTAGACATTACAAAACTAGCTTTTGAGTTTGCCATGTTAAATAATGTTAAGAATCCATTTGACAAAGTAAAACGTATGGCTGGAAGAGATTGGTGGCATGGTTTCCGACAATGATATAAAGATGTACTTACAACTAGAAAACCTCAGGCTTTATCAATTCAAAGAGAAATACACCTGAACAAGCTGTGTGTTACAAAGTTTTTTCAGCTGCTAGGGTGTACAATGATTAGATTAGATCTATGGAAGAAGCCCCATTCTATTTATAACGTAGTTTTGTACATAATGTTTGATGTTTTTTTGCAGAGTAAGGTGATTTAACTTTGATAGTATAGCCTATTATATTAGTTGGGTATTAATGTCGGCAAAGGGAATTTAAAGGAAAAATGATTGTTCTAGGTAAGCAAGCTTTTCTTTGTCACTTGTAAAACATTTTGTTCCTAAAAATAAAAACCTTTTTTTGTTTACAGCACGACAATGAAAGAAACATCCATCAATTTTGTACAAAAAAATCAAAGGTGCAGCTAACATTCAATACCTTTGGTGGTGGAATACAAGAAACAAGATAGTTAATACATTGACTTGATTGCAGACACTTTAATTTATATGCAGTATATCATACAAACCAAGCTTTTACGTTCGCATGTTATCATTATCTTTTATGGTCCATGTTGCCCCCATAGAAGGGGTAAGATGGGCCATGCGCTTTAATTGTGTTTTTTTCACAGATTGGTAATAGCTGAAGGAATTTGTTTATTTAAATTGTGTTTTAGCGCAATAAACAAATAAAACTTTTAATTTTTTCCATTATTTGTATGTGGCCCATCTTACCCCAACATGGACCATCTTACCCCATCCCATGGTCATCATGAAAAATTAAAAAAAAAATATATTTTCTAAATGCAGAATTCAAAATCGTTTTCTTGCAAGGTATACTATATGTACAACTAGCTTATAGTCTCATAAAATGGTTTGTGGGTAACGTATCGTGGCCAATATTTACAAATGTGTATTAGGGTGTCCATCTTCCCCCCATCGACTATACGGTCCGTGGGACGAAGCTATTGTTGATGGCAAAACAGGTCACAAAACACGCTTGTGAAGCCAGTTGTTAT
>CH002368.1:636522-648463 GCA_000149265.1 Ciona savignyi
ACACGGTTTTATTTGTTTTCACTACTTAGAACACTATATCGATGGTAGCCGATCGCAGTACAATGGCGTTATTTCTCAGGTTATTCGTGTTTATTCCCATGAATGAGAAAACCCAAGGGGGTTGACACACGGGCATTTGCTAGATTGCAGCAGAAAGGTTGTTGAATCGAAACCAGTCGCGAACTAGTCCAATGTACTCTTGACCAATGCACAAAACGAATGATGATTTGCAAATCCAACTAATCCAGGTTCAATTAATTACAACCAATAATCCGCTGGATTCAGGCAATCCGATTAATTGCCTTGCTCAAAAACAAAACCGACAAGCTATCCCCAGTTTCGTACCTGCAACATTTCGGTTAAAAGGCGACACACTAGGACACTAGATCAGTGATTATCAAATGGTGCGCCACACTTGCATTTCGTAAATTAAAATTTTACGAGTGTGCATAGATTATAAACTACTAAATGGTAAGTGTCTAGTTCGTTCTTTTCCATTGTAACGTTAGTTTTACATTAACTTCCGAAAAGCAAGAGCGCTTAAGAAACAGTAATTTCGTTATGTGCAAAAATTGGTGATGAAATTTTTTAAATTAAACTTTTAATTTTCCCAAATTGTGTGAGTATTTAGCATATTGTTTTGATTCCCCGTGCAAAATGCGCCCGTTCGTTTCTTAGTTGGTATCGGGTGCGCCACGGGGTCAAAAAGATCGAGAACCACTGCACTAGACTAATCTGTCGGAAGAAATTCAAGTGTTTGATCACCACAAGCTTTTAAAATTCCATGTATATATACATGTATCTTGGTGATTTTTATGGGGGTTAAAAAAGGTGCCTTTAAATCCAAGTTCGTTCTCTTGGATCTTTACTTGCAATGTTGAAGATACTTTTACTATCGGGCAGAATCCGTGCTATGTTGATGTTCGCTTTTGTAAGAAGTGAAGTAAGTATAGACAGGGCTTATTATCATTATTAGATTATTTTTCATTCGAGTGGCCAAATCAGTGGTTCCCAACCTTTTTTAGTGTCTGGGCCAAATTTCAAATTTTAGAATACGTATGGAGCCGTATGAAAACACACTGCTTTAAGAAAACAGTGACGTAACAATAGTAGCCTTTTCACAACTTTCCTTGCCTCTAATATTAACTATGAAGTAAAAACTCTTTTCTCAGCCTTCAAACTAAGCAAGGGTAATTTTAGAATACTAAATTTTTTTTATTAGAATCAGATTTTTCTAATATTTTAGGGGATTTTCAAAGGTCAATGATAGCCGCATGCGGCTCTCGGAGCCGCGGTTGGGAATCACTGGGCCAAATGGTTAACGCAACCACATCATATACCAATTCCGTATAAACACTGTCTTAGTGACGAGCCTACCAGTTGTTCTAAACGTAGCCCGTTAAAAATGTTTGTCGCGGGGTGGCGTCTTCGTTGGCCAACTTTTTTACTGAGTTGGTCCAAAGTCCAAAACAACAAGACATTTTCTCACAAAAGCAAGTTCCACTTTCATTTATAACTTGTAGATGCTGCATTTGCTGATTAGACGTGACGTCACGCCGCAGTTTATCATTGAGGTTATCAGATAAAAAGACCACCACACCCTACAATTAAAAAGATAAGGATAAATCGAACATCAATATTTGTCGCACACAATTGATCCTGAATGGACTTTTCTTGTTTTTGAGTAAAAACTACAGGAAAAACAGCAGGCTGTAACATGCAAGACTTTATTCGTAACAAACACAGTCTTTGCTATTACGTCAAATATCCAACCGTGACTTTATTATTTTTCCCTTATTATAAAGCTAAAAAATGATAAAGATGATGGTAAACCAAAACAACATTAATAAGGCTGGTTTTAAACACGTTCTTTTATGAGTTAAATTGTGCAAATAAGTCTATCTCGTATATATATATACCGATCACACAAGCACCTATGCTTCTTTTTTAATCTTCTACCTTTAGCCGTTGAAAATAACATTTGTTATATTTGGGTATTAAGCTATTGTTACTTCAATTGAACAATTACCATTTAAAGTAACAATAGCTTAAGACCAAAATATAACAAAATTAATTACATATACAGTAATTTCAATAAAATCATTTCACCCTATTACAATTCGACACTTAAGGGCCTAGAGACGGTAAAATCATCTTCCCTTTGTCTTGCTTGTCACATAAAAATAAGTATTATAATGGAAAAAGCCATGATCAATCTCTATGCTATAGATAAGAATAGGTTTGATGATGTCAAAAGAATAATACATTTTTGTGGCGAACACGGAATTTCCATTGCGTGGTTGACACATATGCTGGAAGTGTCGTACCCCTGAAGTGGTGATCGATTAGCTAGCGGCCATTTTCGAACCTACAACCATTTGGCTTAAAGGCGACGCACTAACCCTCCAAGCTAACCGGTCGGATCAAGATAACATAATACTCACAGTCAAAAGATAGTTTAAGGATTGGATTGTAGTGGATGTTTGTTGCTGGTACTTGTTTAGCGTCAAATAAACAAACTACAATAATTGGGTTAATAAATTTCAACCACAAATACCAGAATACACTTTCTGACTTAAAACCAACATTAGTCCAAGTTACAATATTCTAAGCCCTTTAAACTTCGCCTACCGGGTTTGAATGTTGTTTAAAAATTAATCAATTCATAAGCATTGATTTTGAGCTCTTAGCCAAGTTGCTTAGTGTCGTATTGTACGTTGGGTTATTAAAAAATTGGTAAAAATGGAGGTCTAATATCTTGTTTTTTTTATTTTGTATTTAAATGCACATGTCAAGTTATTATGACACAGCCATAATATGTTTTTGACCCTCTTACCGGTGTGTTTGTTCATCGTATCCGCACAGAAATCTCAAATATCTGGTGAATTCCGTGTCCGTTTCATGTCAGTTTAGATATCGGCTAACCAGCTGTCAACTGTTTCCGCATGCGATAAGCAGTTTGCGGCCTTTCATTTCCTCTGCGTGTTAAAAGTGGATACCAGTTCAGATTGTGCTGAGCACCAAGAGCAGATTGCGTTGACCAGCAGTTTGCAGAAGGGATCTAACAAGTCCCTGTACACGTTTTCAAAACAGAACGGGTTACCGGAGCCATTGTAGTGTGTTGTGTATGATATACACGTTTCTTCAATTTGGTAAAACCCACTTATCCGCAAGGTTCAGGCAATGTCCGTTAAGTGCCTTGTCCAAGGACTATAGAGTAAAGCAGCTGGTCAGTGCAACCTGTGGCGGTGACACGTTAACTATAAATAAGGTGACACTTTATAAATTGTAAAATTGCTTTTAATTTAATTATTAAACTTTCTAACTACTACTGATATAAAAGTGAGATTTTTTCCGTGAAATTTTTAAAAATCATTTACCATTTGCTTTTAGTTAAATGATAATGATATAATTCGCATTAAAATCGTTAAAAACACATTATAGACTCAAATCTTTCCCTCGCGTGCGCGTAGATCAAGATGGAAACGAACACGATTCAATCCGAGTTCAATCCCTAATGATGATTTATCGGCAAAAAGCGTTTTCGGCAAAAACAGAACTAGGTTTATTTTAAGCACCATATAAATTACCGCCAACAAATTTAGTCTTGTAAACAGTCTGTACTGTCGACTTCTTTATCGATTTGTCATATCGTTCGACATTGATCTAACATGCAGATAGGACAAAAGCCTAAACACAGTGATGAACTTATCTCTAACCCGATCGAACCGGTGTTAACTGGTACCAGCCACCAACATGTCATATCTCTTGTTGATGTCATAAAGGCTTGTCTAGGAACCAACCGTCTATTTGGTAATATTTTAGCGTTAAACTGTGGTTTCGCTGGATTTTCGAAATGTTTTCGCGCGGTTGTTCTTCGTGACTTTATAAAATCCAAGGCTGCTTTCTAAAGAACGCTTTTTTACCACATATGTACACTTTTACACCTCATGAAGGAGCATCTAAGAAAAGTTGAATAATTATTTTTTTCTATTTGAATAAGGCCAACCGTAATTTAACGTTCAGCGCGCGGGCAAATAATCATTATATTTTAGACAGCAGATATAGCCATTTACAACACAATTTTTGTTTGGGAACATCACGATTAATGGTTTTCCTAAATTTAGTGACGTCATGCTTGAATATAGTTACGTCATTTGCAGGGGCGTTTAACATGTTGCCTTAATACAAATATTATATAAGCCAAGTTTTTAAATGGTTTTCAAACTTTTTTTGCAAGAAAAACATAAATTCGATATCATAATAAACACGCGCCGTGATCTTAAAAATAATTGAACCGTGACACAGCCGCGGCGCGTGGCACTTGTTTTCTCACAAAGTCTCTTATGACGTCACAAACTTATCACCACTTCTATCTAAATCCTGTAAACAAGCCGTCACTTAAGATTGCTTGCGACCTTCGTCCGGTTTGCTGAACCCCAACCCTCGCATGCTTTAGGTCATGTCCTAGATTATACAGTCTGCGATAACTTTTAATAAAAACAAGATACATTCTCCTACGTTATGTAACAAAGGGCTTAATAGCATTCCCGAAATTCTGCTGTCAAACCGAAATGGGGTGTTTAGGATTTCCATGTTTATCTCCGCAGATGGGAAAACACAGGGGCGTTATCGCACGGGAAATCGTTAGATTAAGTTTTATTAATGCCCGCCATCAGATTACTACTGTGTAGTGTGTTGTTTATGATTAAACCGTTTTATTGATTTAGTTTAAAGGATTAATCCACTGGGTTCAGGCGACCTCACCTACGTTCCTTACCGAAGAGTGTAAAAGACTATAGCGAGTGGCCAGTTTCTACCCAACAATTACGATAAATTATGGGGTAAAACATTTACTGAAGCCCCTTTTTTAAATTATTGTAACCAACCAACTAAACCAATCAGAGTTTTCCCTAATATCCGCTTAGTTTTGTTTCATTATTGCGAACGGTTGTGTGACCGAAAGATTCACACGACCGATTCTTTTACCAATTTCTTTTATTTCGGGTTCGAAACTAGAATTTGACATACGAATCGGCAAATTTTAAACCACTTGGTGCATTTTCTTGATATTAGCAACATACATGATTAGATTCTTAAACCACAGAAATAGCAATAACTGAACAATGCAATGTGGTATTTCGTTTTTTGAACAGCGGAAAAGGTGACAGGTATTTTTTTTGTATTTTTACACAAGCCAGTTGCAGCAATAAAAGTCAATATACCCTACCTTTTATTAACTGGTTAGGGAAACCCTTAAAGGAATCTTCAATAACTTAATATTTTAACCAGAAAAAAAACAGCCTTAATAAATGTTATAAAATACATTATTTCCTATGCTCTTTTCATCCTTAATTAAAAAGGACACCAAAATACACTATACAATAATGGCATTTTTTCTAAAATTAAACGAAAAAATCAGAAACGTTTGCAGGTAATTTGCTTAATGTACAGTGAATGCTGCAAATGAACCGTTTTACATATTTTTACCTAGATCGATTCTATCCATTCCGCTAATACGTTTACACAATTGAATTTGACATTAGCAAGGAGATGCTTAACGCCATATGCAAACCACATACTTACCACAATTATTTAGAGCAAGTATGCACATTTTAACGATGTTGCTGTTGCAATCCTGACATCAATTGTATTACAAAGCCCGAAATACAACTCTTTGGATCTGGACTACCACAATTACATTACATTGGTATGGGCGGGTCCACGGTAGCCACCAGGATCAGGAATTTAGACCATAGAAAGCCCATTACTCCAGCGCCCTAACACAATGATAAAATGTACTCCAGCGGACTACCATAATGATAAAAATAAAACAAGGCTTCATCAAATTTAGACAGAACTCGAACTAATTTTTCTGAACTACTACACGGAGAGATGTAAAACAAGAACCCAATAACATTACACCCATATAGGTGGTTATGTAAAGACCAAATATACTAAAATTTCACGGACAGTTTTAACGTCGACTCATATAAGGACATCACACAAATCAGATCTAGATATCCATACAGTAGTTTTTATTTAAATAATAGCAGGAAAAACTTGTTTCCGCAAATATATTGTTACCTGTGCGATTGTCATTTATACGACGTTATTAACTAATAATCAGGTATTGTTCAATACCTGGCTTGTTGGGTATTGAAGCCACCGATTACTGGTTTTCAATCAGCCCAGCAAAATTGCAACACTGTTTACTGATTAAAGCAATTTTACGCGGTGATCGAAAACCGCCCGTTTTAATTATTTCTCCCCCGAAGATTTTGGACCTTACGGTACGGTGGTCGGGAGAATGGAGACTGCAACAGATTGCATAATATAAAACTTGTATGAAGCGGAGAGTAACGCAGTACGAAACTAGTTCAAATGAACGGTCGTTCGGAGAAATTGATAACACGACCGATTCGTATACCGATTTCTGAATAAGAAGCGAAAATGATCTTAGCGGCGAGGATAAAATGCGTTCGAAACTTGGACCAGTAAAAATAGGAAATCAGTTCAAATAGCATGATTTATTAGCATAGGTACTTCAAACAACGTGGCGCAGTTATGGAGGTAGGACTGTCAGGGCGGAGCTTAAAAAAGGCTAAAGTGCAAAGCGCTTAATCCGCGGATAAGCTCAGCTTAAGCGTTCGAGAATCCAAAATGACCCGGTCGAGCGTGTTGTTGTCTGTACGCCCGACCGAGAGCTCATCCGTATTAAGTTGTTGAATTTTAATGAAACTCGAAAATCCGGATGTAATCCACGAAAACAGGTGTTTTAATGTAAGCAAATTACGCGGTTGTGCCGTCAGTGGGTAAAGGTATGTGACGTAATTTTTATGCTGGAACAAAAGTGTGCCGTACAGTTTTCCCGATGCCACTCCCAGACACATTTATTCACAAACCGTTGATTGATGTTTATGCATTCGTCCGCTTAACAATACAGAGTTATAAAACAGACTAAATTTAAAAACAACAAATTAATGTCAAAATTGACTCAAACGTTTCTGAGATCTAAGATGTTAATAAAAAAAAGGTAAAATTTTGTTTTCGTTCGTTGCTCTTTGATAATTTTTCTCAAAACAAAAAAGAAAGTCTATTTGAAAACCATTCAAAGAATTCCAAGAAACCCTGAAAATGTTGGGCCATGATGTGTAGGAAAAACATTTCAGAGAACAAAGTTATGAATCCTTGTCGTGTTTTATTTATGGAAACATTACTCGAACAAAACTTCCTTGTCCGTAAAAAATTCCAAGATATTAATTTTAAATCAAAGATGCGAGAAAATAAGACCCTTCGCAAAAATGTTAACATGTGAGTTCCCATCGATCACGCTTAGCGTCACCAAAAAAGGCGAACGAATAATTCCTAAAAAGTCGGAATTGTTTTTAACTTGAAATATTTGAAAGATGTGTTTTCCACGAAGTGACGGTCACGATTTCCTGGTAATTGTGGCAGCGGGTTGTTTAAGACTACGCCCCGACAGCAGATTAGCAGAATAGGGCTATTACTATAATGAGCATGTTCGGCAATCCCAGATTAATCTGCGGTGATCGGTGCAGCGATAAGCCGCCGACTCACGCTCAATTTCCCAAGGTCAAACAGACAGCGATTACATAGACGATTTGCCGATGAAGGCAGCTGATAACAAACGAACTATTACCTATCAAAACAATCGGCGAATCGAAGCCAAACGCGTTTTTCGCGATTTATTTGTTACGACTACTGCAGTTGTAAAAAAATGTTGTTATTTCCTTTTAAAAAATTGTCGTTTCACAAATTTGCGATTTTCTAATTTCACGGTCCTTATGGCGACCACCTACTTAAAAAAGAGTATGTAAAGTCGGTATCAGGTAACATTCAAAGTACGTCATTTAAACGTCATATGCCTGTCTATTCACACTTCTTGCAAAGAATTATATAAAAATCCAACATAAACCCTTCTATTCCACCATTCTGCTATTAGGCCCGACCTAAAACGCCATGAAAGTGATATTTCAGCATGACGGTGAACTTTTTGAACTTCCAGCAGAATACTTGATAAAAATCTCTCGTTGTTTTCACGATGTTTCCATTGCCGCCCGCAACAAGAGTGCGACGCGATTCGTGCCGATTTTATCAACCGCAAGATGGCGCAAGAGATACGGAGCCTGGCGACGCCCAGTACGAGATTAGCACCATGTAAACAACCCGCGAAACCGCGACAAATCGCGTCATAACATTCGGCTGAGACCCAAGATTCACAATCTCAACTGAGAAAGAAAGCGCGAGCGCAAACACCCAAAACGACAAAAAAACTCATTTTTCGAGGTCACTTAATAACCGCGAGTCTCGCTTTCATGTTTGCATGCACTAAAATTCACGGTGACCTCATAAGTATATTTTCAAGCGCCGTGCACGCGTTATTTCTTATCAAACCGCGTTTTGTCCAAAACCTGCGCTTTTTAGGTTGAGAACTGGACATTGTGCATTTCCCAAAGACAACAGAGGCCTGATTGTAGATTATATTCTCAAACTATTCCACGAACACTCGCGACTTCCGACCGCCAATTAGAAGATCGGGCGTGTTCGCAACCGCGATCCGTTTACCAAACTTTCGCGGTGTTTGTTACGTCACTATACGTGCATTAATACTGCCTAATCGGCATTGTTGTTTCGGGAAGATAAACTTCAGCGAACTTACGTGGGAATGTTATTCAAATTCTTCTTGAAATCCTCTGTTCCTGTGATTCTCCCTTATCAGAGGTTCGAGGAAGGTGTCATTTAAAACGGATTTAAAACTCTACCAAAAGTGTACTGTCGCGTATAAAGAGACACTTTCCAAAGTGTACTGGCGCGTATATAGAGACCTGACGCTTATAAAAAGACACCACCAAAAGTGTACTGGCGCGTATATAGAGACCTAACGCTTATAAAAAGACACCACCAAAAGTGTACTGGCGCGTATAAAGAGACCCTATACGATGAATTCTAATTTGTCACCGAGCGCACGGTCTGTCTTTCAACTTGACATAAAGATCAAGATTATTTCCTCCCCGGTTCCGCCCCCTTTAATCGCTCCCTTTGGTGTGAAGTCACGATTTCGTCACGGTTGAGTTCATCTGTAGGTCAAGGATCGGGGCACTGGCTCGGGAATGTGGCGACAGAATGGCCGTTGTTACGTGTAACCCCCGATGCTCCACAAATTATCCCCGAAAACCGCGGAATATTTCCAGTCGTGTTTTCGAGGACTTCAGCGCTTCAAGGGGCTCCTCCAGTTGTTCTTAATTCGCGAAAGTCTTTCAATCCCCCTGAATCAACAAGAATTCGCGTTTCCTATTGTTAAGACACAAGTGGTTATCGAAAATCTCCAGTCTTCACAGAAATGAAGGTTACGGCTGGTTGGATATTCCCCCTCAGCAGAAGAAACTGTAGCTATCACCAGGTGCCAGGAGGTTTGTTTATTTTGCCCGATCCGCGATCGGCGCAGGTTTTAAGCAGCGGCCACAAGGTGTTTGGCTTGTCAAAACAAACCGAGCGATTTAGATGAAATTTACTGGTAGCATTATCGGCGTACGAATACGGAAACCCTTAAAACGATTGTCTGATATGGTTGTACCGCGCTTATGCAGTGCAGCGCTTTCGGGTGCTCGAAAAAGTAATTAAAGACAAAGCAAAATCGAATTCTGCTGATATAAGCATAAGATTCTCCGATATATACGTAATAACTGTTCAGCGTAAATTGTGTGGTACCCAAAATGCACACTGATTGAGAAATTATGGCATTGAATATATAGCAGTTCATTTAAAAACTTCTCTGTCAAAAATGATGCCAATTTCTGTTTTTTTGCGTGATTACTCCACCCATTATTTGCGGATAATAAACCATGTGACTAAGTGTTCGTGTCTATTCAATTACCTGTGACAAAAACATAGAAATATTAAATTTCCAAATTTGATTGACAGGTCGTCTGCTTCACGCCTCTCTTGACTCGAATACTGTTTATCAGCTATTGTGACTTCACATTCACAAAACAGACGGCAGCGCGACGATTTACACTAAGTGCTTCCGCCCCAAAATAGCGGGCGAGTTCCACACACCCCCAAACAACGCATCTACGGACCCAGCCGTATCAAAACATTATGCTGACGGGTTTAAACGTCGAAATGTTATTTCTGTGTCGTGTTTTATTATTTCTATCCAATTAGAGGAAAATGTTTGAAAATATTTTCCGCAATGTTGTTAAAGAAAGTTTTTAAAAACGCTCGCTAGATGGCGATGTTTACCCGATTTTATTATCGTTTTCACGTCCAAGCCCCGCATGAACAAAAACCTGGGATAAAAAACATACTTTTTACACCAGCCAGGTCACCCCTGATCATAAACTCGCCAATATTACTACAATAATTGTGTTACCTGATCATTCATGCTGGGCCGGGTGGTCCCAATCTATATGTAGACAACTTACAGAATTGAAGTTTATCCAGTATCCGTGCTTTTGAAGCTAGTACTGGTAAAAACTGAAATTACATAATTTTCCATTAACTCGTTTGTTTGGTTTTATTTGATCGCGGCATTTTGTGTTGTTTGGTCGCCTAGCAACGCGTAGAAGCCGCTAAACGCGATTCGAACATGGAAATAATATAAAAAGTATTGTCGTGTTATTTGATCAATGTCCGTGTCTGGTCTTTATCCATAGAAATCGTCTATTAACAATAGAAATCATAACAATTCAACCGTTGTATCACCATAAAGTAAACATAATTTTGATTGTTAGATCATGAAACCAGTAAGCCCGCTGCTGTTTGTATAATCAGTAGTTCTCGTACAAGACAATGCCCATTATTCGCGCAAATAGAATGACAATATTTGTCCAAATTCAAGCGCTTTAATCTTCGAAATTGTGTTTATTATGTCACAATAATGGTAGAATGTTTGTAAAACGCGTTTTTAGTCGCCTGTGTATAGGCGCCACCGGATTTTTCTGAAAACTTTTTGACGTTTACCTTTGATCGATTAGAGGGCGTTACTAGTCAAATGGACACTTGAATATAGCCAAATGTCGCGTATATCCAGGTATCCCTGCTGTATACTGAATCGACATAACAACACAAGTAAAATTATTCATTTATTAGGATACCTCGTGTCCGCAGTCTAGTAGAAGGATAAGTGATACAGTGCGGACAACATTTCTTTCAATATAGATGATCCAACTGATTCGTGTGGCCGAATGGTTAACACAACCAATACATATATATATATAAATAAATATAAATATATACCAAAATGCCAACTATATAAAAAGGGTCTCACGGACGAGCCCATTATGAATTCAAACCTTAGAGCGGTAAAAAAGATCTTGCAGATAGCAATTGGCCAATACAACTTAGAACGACGTTATTACGCCGCTACATCGTGCAGCTTTTATTTTCCCCGTGATTGGTGTCTCGATGAGTGTTATGATAGGAAGAGACAATCCATTACGTCACAATTGCAAACTATTCCGCGCGTGTTGAGAATTATGATGTCACAATAGCTCATTTGATCTCACCGCCGGCTAACATTGTTAGGGAGGGCGTCATAACTATGTCGTCACAAAGGAATTTGGAGATGCATATAGACAGGTGGTCTTATTACTTTTGCTTTGTCTATGGTATACTGTATTGATACAGGTGGCGCGCATACCAAGGTTTAAACTCCGAATAAACATCATTGTGACGCGGCAATTGCAGGTGCGCTCTGTACATTTCAGAGCACCCTATTATTACGTCATAGTTCTATGATCTCGGTGCAGATGGTATTATATCGTCACAATTATATATCTAAGCGTGGGGTCGCTGATTGTCGAAAAGTTGATTCTTTAAAAGCGATTGTAGTTATTGCGCTCTCTTAAGCGTCGGTGTCGTGTTTTGTACTATCGTGGCGCGATTTCGGGTGGTTTAATTTTTGATCTGACGGTTT
>CH002368.1:648563-730780 GCA_000149265.1 Ciona savignyi
TTTATTTATCAATTCAAGTTTTGCCATTTATAGTTTAAATAAAGATTCGTAGATTCTCTGTTTGTTTGGAATTTTATAGCTTTTATCTTCCAACGCTAGACGTTGCTAAAGAGCCAGCTGCGTTTTGTTAACAAAATAATTTCGCCTTTCAAAATGAGGCTTTTGTTCAAGTTTTGCTTCATTTCAAATGTTAAAACAGCTTTTAAAAGTTCATTGTTTGTATTAAATACTTAAGCCCGTGGCGAATACATTTAGAAGGCGGATAAAAATATCTGGATTTAATTTTATTGCGGAAACGCGGATTTCCGGTGGTCCCGATCAGAAATGAACGTAAAATAATCGGAAAACACAATTTGCAGATGTGATGCCTAAATCTTAAGGTATTTCAAAACAAGCAGTCGACTTTCCAACTTCGGCTTGTTTGTTTTGTTCCGCCGGATTTGAAGCGCGTCGGTCCGGCGCAGACGAGTCGCCATTGTCGGGGCTACCGCACAGCCCTTTCGTCTTTATCAAAATTGCAAATTTTTAATTTTTTTCTTGAATTGACGCGAAACGGCGAATTTATTAATTCGCACACCGTCTTGTAGGGCGTACAAGCAATAATCTTAAAAGAAAAATATTTTCGTTGGCGCGGCCCTCCTCTGCTAACTAATTGAATCTCGTAAAACTTTAATAAAAATCGAATCAGCGATTAAAACCGACAAGCCGGGCTAAAACAACATGTTAGTCCGTTTGTCGTGGAACTGGTACCATTGTGACGTCACCTTCATGATTTAAAAAAGCGGCTAACCGGCAGCATTGTGACGTCACAAAAGCGCCATGTCAGTTTATTTGAATTATAAAATCGGAGACTTGATGGAGCTATCATCGCTGTAATGCGACTCGTGTTTCTCGAGCAATAGCGACCTGACATGTGTAAGAACCCTATGACGGAACAATAGAAGAACATCTTTTCATCTGCGTTCCATATTTCGCGAGCTGTTGATTGACTTTTTTCGGTTCTTAAATTGTGACGGAACAATGGCATTGTCATGGGGATGTGTAGGAATAATGTCGGTTATTCCAAAAGCCAGAGTCATTGTTACATCATAACGACCGTTATTCCATCAATGGAAGATCGCTTAGGATAATATTTTTAAACAGTTTTAGCCCCATGATGTTTCGGGAACTACCTTTCCGTTGTGGGGGGTCTATTTTTACCCCGTCCCGACAATAGGCACCAATAATTTGGTTCGTAACTCGCGCGAAAACAAATAAATAATGCTAGGGTGATTTGTTGATTGTTGCGTCATTACGGTGTTTGTCACCAAACAGTAAAACAGCGATTCCTTCTTTAAATTGTGTTAAGAGCTCGAAATTGGTGGCGGAATTTTAATTTTCCGCGATTTTCACGGCCTTCCCGCGAAACGTTGTTTTCCAAAACACGAATTACGTTTCCTAAACATAGACACAAAATACAAGGGCGTTCCGCTCCATTAGCGCGTCGGAAAAATGCGAAGTTGTCAACGCCGACCGAAATGACTGGGACCCCATGTCCGACGTTGCTTGTTTAATATTTCGCCCCAATTTTAGCGGCGGCGATGAAAAGTATTCGATGATTTTCGCTCATATTTTTAGTCCCCGCCGTAAGCCGCGACCCCCTCGCCTTGCGCTTTCAATGGAGCCGCTGACAGGCCGCGTCATACCTACGTGTTTTAACTCGTGTTTTTGCGCGCAACATACGTAACGGTTGAATGACGTCATGCTTGGATGACATCACGCTTCAACAACGTCAGAGGTGTCAGGTCGATAGTTACTTTCCCAATTCGGCTATTTATTCGATCAAAGTACACGGTGTATACGAGTCATCGGACCGGCCCTCGGCGCACGTGATAAAGTCCGTTTCAACGCTTCTTACGTTCTATAAGTGAAGCGGATGAAAGGAAATTAACGAATTTCTTTACATTGCATACTACACACTGCAACAAACTCCGCCACTAGCTAGTGGGTACGCAGTTGTGCGCAGATCACGCAGTGACTTGCTATAGACCTTCTTGCATGACATCTTCCCCCCACTGGGATACAATTAAATACCCATCCGAGACCAATCATGGGATACAATTAAAAGCCCATATTTTCCACCAGGCTTAGTTTCACACCCACGATTGGCTTGTCGCTAAGTCGTTTTTTTATATACTGTATTATCTGGTTCATGATTCGGTCGGCCATACAACCGTTTAGTAATGCTTTTTTAATGGCATAAGTTGTGAAACCATTTCAGGCTAACAAAGAACGTTTTGGTATAGAAATCACCAAAACTAATTTTAAGACAAAACAACAAGAAAGAAAATATTTTTCAATTGTATTGTTGTTTGAAACGACATTTATAAAGAATATAAAAACCGGTGTAGCATACGATCCAATCATCCTGGGTTCAATGCTCTACCCATCAACAAAGAAAAGAAAAGTAAATACCAAAAAAATTATTTTACGTTAGTCCGGGCAAAAAAAGTCATTGTCAAGTGTTCCTTTAAATATCATTCTATTAACTTTTGCTTTCCCCAAAAAAAATATTCATATACTTTGATGCTTAAATTCTGACGCTTTTACAGACTGTCGACCAGGCATAAACAATCGGATTTACATTTGTTGTTGTTATCCAGCAAATTAATATGAACTGAAATAGTCGGCATGTATATTAATATAAGCGCCGAAACACGTGTAATGACGGTTGCACTGAAATTTTCTCCAAAAAAACGCGTTTCGCACGCCTGTTTACTCGTAGCAATGACTACACAATTGTACAGCTGTTCCGTTTTATTGTCCGGCCATCCTTACAATGTATTATGCTCCATTAGTAAATACTATTCGTTGTTCGGCTCCTGTGTGCTAAATCCCCCGGGAACAAAGCCCCTAATCCCGGCGGTTATGTTTCAAAGGTGTCGTTTACTCTGAGAGTTATTAATTACCGTCTGCCGTGTCGCTAGCGTTGGAAGAACTGCCCCAAAACCTAGCGTGGGATTAAACCAATACATCGGGGCTTTTGTTTTGATACCCGGGGAATGGTAGCCCGACTTCCCGCTGTTTGCTCGCAGGTTATTGATCACAGCAACCCAGTTGTAGGAGCCGATTTACACCGTCCCTATAATCTACAAACAGGTGTGCGTTGTTTGAACTTTGAACGCGACTTCTGATAAATCATCAAGAGCTTTGTCTAATGTTGACTCTTCGGCTTATTCAATACATTGAATAATTGTTTAAAATTCGGGCAGAATTGTTCGTTTTCGGATTTCGGTAAGATACAAAGTGCTACCTGCGTTTCCGCGCCATTTGCGTTTCTGTCAAATTTTAAAACATTAGACTAATAAATATTTAAATACAAACCGACCTTGATAAGCGCTTCCCTATACCCACCAAGAGAGCCACAGCAGACGACATGTTGAACAGACGACAGTGTTAACAAAAAAACTCCTTTTTCAATAAACGTAACAGACGGCATTGTGATGAAATATAACGTGCATATCATTATGACGTCACGGTTGATTATGCGATAAATCCTCATGACCAGACAAGAACGAAACTTCCCAGCGCGTCAATCGAAACTTGGATCATTTTATTTCCCTCCTCTCCGGGACCATATTCGCATGGAAATCGTATAATTTGACACTTAATTATTTCCTTCGATTTCTCTGTAAAATTACGATTCGAATTTTGCGAATTTTTTCTCGAATTGGATTTGATTGTTCAGTACATTTCCCACGAAGAGCGGGTTCAATTCAAAGTCTCGAGTAACCCAGTTAGTTACCAGCGTTTAATTGTTACGTAATAAATATCATTCACTTAACAATGAATGTGACACCGCGAAAGCGCGATCTAAAAATGACGTAATGTAAAACCATTGCCACTTTTCTGGTAAAACTCTACAAGAATTTTAATTTTAATAATTTAGGGGCGGTCCTGGTATTGTCACCTGTTTATCTGAGCCACCATATACCCCGAAGCATTTCCCACAAATCTGCCAGCACCCCACCTGTTTATTTGCGCCATATTCCCGAAGACCCGTGGAAATCCCTAATATTAAATCGAAATCCATCACTCCAATCGATTTGACCCGTTTTAGGGGGCGCACCCTGTGGTTTACCAATACACTTTAAGCTACAAACATCTACAGGAATTTAAAGCGATAAAAATAGTTTAAAATATTCATTTGGAATTCCCATTAACTAAGGCACTTGTTGTGTTGGACTTTTTGGCGTTTGTGGGTAACCCTACCCCGCCTGCGACCCCAGGGGCAGACCCCAAGTGTTTAGTTAACCCACGGGTACTTGTAAACTCCTTTGTAGAGTCAAACACGCGACAAGAAGTGTCTTGTAAGCAGATATGTAATTGCTGGCTAGCACTTGTGCCTTTGTAATGCTCTGATGCTGCACCCCGGCCCTATCTCTTTTTATTTCAAATTCCCTTAACGTTTATGTGCATACATCTCTTTTTGTGACGTTTGCGAAAGGCCCGTGTGACGAAACAAGCCCGACAAACGACCCGTGTGTGATTCACAGCGAACCGTTGCAGACAGGAAGCGCGCCCTTGCGAAATTGTTCGAAGTGAAACAAAAACATTGGGAACCAGGAAACATGATCGGTGGGTATTTAACTGGCTTTCATGTATCTACAACTGCTTTGTTGCCAAATGTCCCACCTGGACAAGAGCCCAACCTGCACAGAAGAGCCACATGATAAAAAGATATATTTTTATAAAAGCTCCAGTAGTTGGATTGATTATGAATTCTGGTCTATTTACAATGTAAATTTAGCCATATGTTCTGGTAAAAATCTCCCAATATAGACCTAACATTAGAATAGCCTTTCGGCCTGGTCGCTTTTAACAACAGTGGAACAAAGGTCGCTATTCGATTTCTTGGACATCAAAGAGTGGTCAGCTGACCCTAAACTTAACCTCTTGACCACTGTTTCAGAAGCCACGGTTAAGATTTCAGTCACAATTTCAACAAGTTTATTCTTGAGTTTCTTATGCTTGTGGGAAATCCATGCCACCCACGGTAATATTTCCACAGTTGTCGTGGGAGATGCATTTTTCTTTCGTCGTCAGGAAGCCAGTCGGAAGGTTCTGTGTTCGAAACCAGCGACTTGCCAATCATGTTTGTATTTGGAACTTTACAAACGCTGCGCATCCAACTGTATTTTAAGGAGTTTTTTGATTTGCATGCAATTCTTTTTAGGAATATAACAACAATACTGAGTAGTATGCTGGTGAACGCGACCGATACGTATATCATCTATATATATAAAAAAAACGGTATAAGGGACGAGTTCATTATTTGTTTAAACCCTAAACCGGTAAAAATTTAAAAGACAAACAAAAAAATTACAGTCGGCACGAGTTTTAAAGATAACATGGCTAAATTCTATAACACACTGACCGATAAAAAATGATACATCAATTTGTTTTCTCAGTAAGTGCTGGGATTTGATAAACATTTTAGTCAGAAAACCGGCAACCAGGCGACATATAGTCGTTTAGACCCAATTAAATGACAGATTATTGTGTTATAAACAAAACTATACATTAACGTATCAAACATAACTTACATCACACTGCAATAGTTTCGCTAACTCGACTATTAATATAAGATAATCTAAAGGGTACCTCCTTTATTAATTTATAACCGCATTTTTAACCCTACCACGGGGGTTAACAGAAGTATCCCAATATAACAGGTAAGACCATAAACCGGGAAAGGTCAAAACACCACGTGCCCAAGGTAAAATAACCAAGAAAATTGCATGTGAATTCGGTTGTCACAATTGGCATACCCAAAATTCGGCTCCAACGAAGTTTGCTCTGAAGGTAACTTTCCGAAAACTTTATCTCGTAGTTTCATATTCACACAATAAAAACAATGGCTCGAGCGGGGCATTATTCAGCGCAATTTTGTAGGAACCGATACTGGACTGCGGCAAAACAAGCACGTTATTGGAAGAGGGAGAAGATCACCGAACAAAACTTGAATGAACCCGGAACTAGTTGTTTAATTGCTTTAGTCATTTTGCATGGGTCTTTCCATCCACTGGCGATGTTGGAAAGGAGGGGGGGGGGGAGTAAAATTGACCGAACCAAATTTGCTTTGCAAGTTTTCTAACCGTTTATTGGGGATATTAAGTATTAAGTCGGTTTAGGATCGCTTACTGGTAAAAGCAGCCGATTTCCCAATTCGATTTATGGTTTGGATTAAATAAACCTATTCTAGCATATGTTGTTGCGGAGTAATATTACACCGACAAAGGGTCTAATTTCATTAATTCACCGCAAAACCTAGAAGAAAACGGGACCTTTGAACTTTCAGTAGCAGAACATCTGTCAGCAGGTCAAAGGTTGAACGACTGAAACTGGTTAGACAGTTAATTCTACCCAATAGACTAACCCTTTAAGCGCGCCAACTTGCTAAGTACGTCATTTACTCTCAGATTAAGCGGTTACTGAAAGATGACCCGCAGCCACTTGATCAAGTTTGTGGGTTCAAATCCAGTGTGGCTCGCTTATGCAGTTTCTTGGGCTTCAGTTGATGTTAATTGTTTGACGTTTAAACATTGTGTTGCAACAATTAGAGTTTTCCGAAACCGCTATTGGCGCCATTTTCGCTACTTCCTTAATTGCGTTTATTTAGTAACTGAGACTGATTACGCTGTAGCTGATTGCTAGACACGGTAGCAACAATGGCGGGGCAGGAAATCGCCAATTTTCGTCTTGATTTACTGTCAGTTTCACGAAAATTCCGATTCTTCTTAGTTGCAAGCCGCTGCAGCGACAAGGTAAAGGGGAGTAAAGGCACCCTCCGCTACCTGAACACGCGTGTGACGTTTACACCTCTAATTATTATTTTCTTGGCGTTTACAAGAACCCATAAACAGTAACATCAAGTTTTTGCTCGTAACGACTAACCTATCGTTACATTAACTTTTGGACGAAGTTAACGATAAAATCTTATTACGTATGTCTCTTGAACATATGTATTGTTAGGTTGTATGCATATGTATTGTCTGTTTTGTGGCAGTAATACTACCTTGGATAAACGCCGATCCTACTTTCAACGCAGTGAAGCTGTTAAAACAGAAATTCCTTCAAAACACTTTTCAATTAGTAGCCATAGGCACATTATTGACGTCATAAGAGCGACTGTTTAATAACAATACAGGGGGTACGATTAAAACTGTTAATAATTTTAGAATAACATTGTCAATTTGAAGACGTCGTTTAAAAATTACTGGTGCATGAATTTTAAAGAAAGTAAGTTTGAGTGCTATCTACAAGAGCAACATTCAGAGCTTTCATATTCGCGAATTAACCATCTAATAATGCCGATTGTTATCGGAATATTAACATGAAAGCGACTGAAAAACCAACTTTTAAACGCTTCAATGAGTGGTTATCTTATAACGTTGAGATTAATATCGCAAAGGTATTTCAATTGAAGCGGACAGTTGGTAAAAACAACAGCACCAACCCAAATTTAAATTGTTAATTTACTTTCCATGTTTTGTGAGTATTGGAACCCTTACTGTGACGTAATAAACTCAAAACACTTAATGGAATGTGTAAAATACTGTGTATATGACGTCATAATGATGTTTGTTAATTATTGTTGTTCGTTTGAGCTAGCAGTCAGTTTGTTTGGAGTACCAGAGCGGTACATATGTAATTAATGTCAGTAATGTTGTACATGATGTGAACATATGCGAACAAGCTACAAATGCGGTAACTGTCTTTGACGAAAGAGCTGAATTGTGTTCGTTGGTTTTTACGCCATGTAAATAAGTCGAATCGGCGTGTAGGGCACTCGTGGGAAAGGCAAACAACAACCCAAACATAATAATTGAATTACAGTACCAACTGTGCTACCGAGACGTTCATTAATACTTAGCATGTTTTAACGTTGCTTGATTTGTACAAGAACAGTTTGAATAATATTTAAATATTTATCGCGCCAATTTTTGCGACTTTTGTTGCACTATGTCTTATCTTATTAGTTGGATAGAAGTTTTCTCTTGGTTATTGCAATCTAAGGAATGGGCCGCTTAATCTAGAGCGTGGAAAAGCGAGAGGCTTGATTGTTTGTTTGCAAAACAAGCTTAAAATCCAAGATATGTTGATTAAGTGTCCAAGCGCATAATTGCGGTACCGTATAATCAATCCAGGTAATTCTTTCGTTGCTTTTGTGCCCCGACCAGTTCGTATATCTACACAATGATCGGCCAACTAATATAAATCCCTTATAGCTGTATGTAAATTATGAATCTTTTTCATACTGGCCAGGTACTTCGACCATTCCACCAATTTCTTTGTGATGTTAAACTACCATGTACCTAGGAAAATTTGATATAATGTAAGCAAGACATTTAAATTAAAGAGTTTTTTTTTGTGAAAACCCCATTTCTAAATCAGCTGCTCTTGTTTTCTAATATGTATAAAGATAATGGAACAATGAAATGATTATTTCAAGATATAAGGATGTTGCGGTGACTGTTTGTCATGCAAATAATACCGAGTATTGTGATGTAACAATGCATAGCCAGGAAGACACGTTTCCCATGGAATCAACATTTCAAGTAATCTTATTCCACAATTTCAAACCGGAAACATTTGGCGCGTACTGCGGATGGATACAGCCAGGCAACAAACACTTCATTCCTCGTGTAACTAGTCGAGTAGATGGGTAGTGGAGACTCAGATTACACTGGGTTTGGAAATTTAGATTAGGCATATGCTGGAATGCTTGCAGGAGCTATCCACCCACATATGACAGTCTGTCCACCAACTCATTTGTCCGCCATTTGCAATAATATCCAGTTTTGTTTGACGTTTTATTCCCGGGATCACACAACTCCAAGTACAACGAAACGGAGTAATCATGAATTGCACATCTACGTCATAATCGACTTAATACGTGACGTCATCAATGACGCACCGGATCAAATACGTCATCAATTCGAAAGTGTGGCGTAATAATGTTGATGGCGTCACCGTAAAACAGTGGTATAATGATACGGAAGTTATAGTAGCACGGAACTTGACAAATATACCGACGCCATAAGAGGTGACGTTACTAAATAAGTACTAAAATCCATTTGTCAGTCATGAATACCGATTATGACGCCATAGTGCACATACAAGAAGGAAAAAAGGAAAGATATTGACGCAATAATAAACTAGTGAAGTCCTAACAAAAATTACAGGGTTTATTACGTCAAAGTGAACTTACGGAGCTCTAGAATAAAATACAGGGGTTATAGTGACTCACAAGCACCAGGATGCTTTAAGTTCCGAGTACAATCGATGGAAACATTTGAACTGGTATTCGTGAATATGCAACAACACAACGTGGCAGCTACGTAACTTCCGCTGAACATTTCATTTGCTAACTCCGATTATTCGATATAGTAACGTAACAATGAATTCCGAATTCGGCGATGCAGTCCAATTATGACATCATGAAGGTCGCGTGTCGGACCGGATATTTGATTTTCGGTGTTGACGTAACAACGCCGAAACAATAACATCGCGTAATCTAACTTTAATTAAATCAGTTTAGGGAAAATCCCTTTTGCCCCCTTCCCCAGCTCTCTTCAACCATTGTCCAAGTGAAACTAAACTTAATTTAAAGTGTTAACGATTTCGCTAATTAGTAGCGTTTTTAATTGTTGTTCTCATAAGGTCTTCTCAGGATTTCAACGCTGACATCGCAGAGCGGTTTGTGACGTCATAATGTCATTTCTTTGGAAAGAAGCATCGCGAGCGGAAATCTGAAAATGGAAGAGTTGGTTTAGCGAGAGGAAATGTAATATTAGAAAATCATTATTCCGTAACAGTGTAATTATGACGTTACAACGAAGACCTCACGCGTCGGGGTTTGTTTTCACCGAGGCGGATCGGGCGGACAGTGCGCACGAGCGGATTTGAACATAAACATTAATTTTGACAGTTTATTGGATACTCCTTTGTGCTGTGATATACACGCAACTCGACACGTCCGTTGCAACCCACTGGAGCTTATGCACAGGCCACACCGGAAACACCGTCATGTTATTTCCGGTTGAGTTATCACCGGAACTTAGTTCCTGACG
This sequence comes from Ciona savignyi, assembly GCA_000149265.1. Lineage (NCBI taxonomy): Eukaryota > Metazoa > Chordata > Ascidiacea > Phlebobranchia > Cionidae > Ciona > Ciona savignyi. The sequence goes on from CH002368.1 coordinate 658,679, forward strand.
TAACGGACCGAACATCGGTAATATCGAAGTTAAACAAATCAGTTCCGCAATATTTCGGAAATTGTGAATGGATGTTACCGTCACGTGTTAGACAAAACAACCAATTAGAAGCGCCGTTGCTTTTATTGATTTCAAATCGTGCCTATCCCTATTCGGCGTCGATGTTTTGTCACAATAGCCATTGTTACGTAAACAAACGACCAACGGAACTGATTTCATAAATTTCTTCATGAGCGTTGACCATGACGTAATAAATGGCTTTATTATTAAATTATTATATTGTATTTTAACCAAGCCGGAGCAAAATGAATGTCTAAGTAATAAATTACGTTTAAACTCACTGAAAGAAAAACTGTCTAAAGGCGCCAGAAGTTAAACTGGCGAGGGTCGCCTATAGAAAATATTTGTTTTTCTTGGTTGGTGCCGATTAAGTACACCTTCACACATATTTACACGGAAAAAATCTGTTTAAGGAAACTATCAGTTGAATCGGGCAGCGTCATTCATAAAATAGTGTTCATTTCCAACCTAAGCCCGATGTGCGTCTTTTAAATTAGGCAGTGCGCAGCTAAGGGTGATTTTAATATAAGAACTGAGAATAGTTCCTTTAAAATTTGAAAATTTGTGCGGTTGGCGCGAATATGAAGTGGCTTCTAACATGAGATAAACCTTCGTTAAGCGTTTGGGCCATCGACTGGACTTATGTACAAACAGCATAAAAAACAAAAAACGGATATTTTCTGCTATTTTCTTCAATACTTCAATAGAATGAGCAAAAAACTAAGCTAAGCCAGCTCGTCTTTTAAGTAAAAGCAAAACTCGGGTAATAGAGGCTATTGTTTACAGCGTATGCAGCGGCGTGCGTCTTTGTTGGTTACCGCCAGCGTCTCTTGCAAAGGACGCGGAAACTGATGACAGAGAATCTGTTCTGTTTAAGTTGCACTAATTTTAAGCACAGGTACAACGTATGCTGATTGTCTTATAGACCCAGCAAGTATAAACTTACGGTGGATTTAAACACATGTTCGCAAGGTGGTAATAAAGCTTTAAATGGTACTGGGTTCAAAACCAGTCCGGGTGAGATAAAATTAAACACAATACCTTTGTTTAGCTTGCAACGATTGACTGCATTATTGGTTTCATTTCGACGTCATCAATAACCATTGTTGCATCATCACTGCTGTGGTTACGTCGTTCCCCATTCTTAGAAAGATTGATAGCTGTGTGAGAAGACAGTGGTTATTTCAATTCTGAATCTGTATTGGTAAGTTAGAGGGCGCGGTTTAAGAAAAATACACACGAATTTTGGTTATTTTTTTATTCTGAACCTGTATTGGTAAGTTAGAGGGCGCTCTTTAAGAAAAATACACAAACATTTTGGTTATTTCGATTCTGAATCTGTATTGGTAAGTTAGAGAGCCCGGTTTAGTAAAAATACACAAGCATTTTTTTACTAGGCTCAGTTTTGAACCCAGCACGATGGGCTCGTTGTTTAGACTTATTTGTTTATAATCATACGTATCGGTCGTGTTAACCACACGAACATACTAAAAATACACATAACCAAATGCAAACATTATAAAACAGCTGTCAGCAGAAGCTCGTCAACTTTTAACCTTAGTTCATTTTTATATCTTGAACCCGCACAATAAATACACAGAAAAAGTCGGGTGTTTTCATACTTAACCCACGTAATGCAGTTATAAAAGTAGTTGAATATTTCCTGTTTTTAGCTGTATAATTTGCCTTTACCGTGTATTGCGTTAATCTTAACATGAAATAAATTAAAATCTACCAAGGTGGCGTTTGTAGTGCTTAATAAACTAACGATTAGTTTGGGCGACCGAATCATGTAGCGCTCGCTACCAACAAAAATGGGTAGCTTACAGTGGCCGACCGGGTAAAGACGTTTTTAACGGACTCAGTTTTGAACTCATAATGGCTTGTTTCTGAGACCGTTTTTATGTATGTAATTCGGTACATGAATCGGTCGCGTTAACCATTCGTCCACTCGACCGTACAAACGATATAAAATGTACAAAAACGAGTCACACAGGCTTGCGCGCAAGCGTACAGTTGTTTATTTCTTATATACTGACGCTCAAGCTAACGCCCAGTACAATGAACGAAACGTACCAGACCCTAGTTGGCGAAAGCGTGTGTGAACGTGAAACAGTAAAAGCTAAAGGGTCAAAACGTTTTTCGGTTCTAACGTAATGGCAGCGCATACTTTTCCAAGTCTGAAGCTGAGCGGGTACAACGCAACGACAGCAAAAACAGATCAATCAAACAGTAATTTACGCTCATTCACTTCGATCTGAATGCAGTCGAATATAATAGATACGTGACTGGAATGAGACGGGCGGCAGATGGACAGGTGACGCGCGCGACCGCTTCGGCGTGATATTACTCAGTCCTATGCATTGTGATCACATAATCAAAAAAGCGACAAACGAGATTCGTGGCGGATAAAGCTGATTGTTTTGCGTGAATCGCTTTAATCTGAAACCGCGACAGCCCTGGAAAACACGACAAAGAGTATTCGCGTAGGAACGCGCCCTGCATTGTTTTATCGCCCACAACGGCGCTGCCGGGGCGCGGAAGTCGATTGTTTGAAACGCGGAAAATCTACCACACTGTAAGTCGATCCCTCAATATTCAATTGTTCCCATCTCGGCAGGGAAAACGCGCACTATTTTGTCATAACCGCTCAAACTTACGCATGTTGGCTTCGCCTTCCGTGTCGGACGTGAGGGACTCGTCGTCATCACGTGACGTCTTCGTCGGGGAATCCCGTGACGTCGCCAGGGCCGTCGGGTAAGGTAGAAAGGGGAACCCCCCGGAAACTCCTCTCTTCGCGGCAATTGAAGCCAGGGTCGAAGCTAAAAGTTGAGGATTCCGCGTCGCTAGTTGGCGCTGGTATTCCTCCATCCACGCTTGGGCCACCGCCATGGGGTTCGGGGGGGATTTCCCGTTCGGGGCTTCTTCTCTTTGACGTGGGCTCGGGGGTGCGTCTTGAGAAGTCGAGTTGGATTCGGTTAACGAGACTGGCGACCAAATTTTCGGTTTCTTTTCCGTCTTCTTGGCGCTGTCGTCGGCTTCGTCGCGCGGTACACGATCTGGAGAAAAGCGGAAACGACGTGTGGGTGATTTGGAGGGCAGCCCGATCTGGTTGAGGGGCGGCGGTGGCCGGAAGTTACGCTGTTGGTTCACAGGTGACGGGGAACGGTCGTAGCTTGACGCGGACGCCGAGGGCGAGCTTAGACTGCTGCGCCGCTGCTGATCCGGCTGCTCGAACCCGCGCGGGTGCATCCGGGGAAGTCCCTGAACCGCGAGTCGTTGGTTCTGCAGTTGGAACTGTCGGAAGGGGTCGACCGATCGCAAGTGCGGCGGCAGAGAGGCGAGATGGCGTAGAAACATCTGCTGCTGGTGCGCCCGGTGGTGACGTTGATAAGCGAGGTCCGAGGGACCGACAGTCGGATTCGATCTCGCGACGTTTGGTTCGTTATCTCGTCGATCTTGGTGCCGCATCTCGTCGGGGGAATTCCCATCTGTAAAAAAGAAGAAACAATGAGAAATATGCAAAAATAGAAATGAATGGCTGTGACGTCACAAGCGCGTTCGCGACTCCTCGCGATGCAGGCGTGCACGTGACACCATCAGCCGAAACGCGGTCTCGGCTTTCGGGAAATCGCTACGCCGACAGACGCGACAAAGAATTGCCATTATTACGACAAGCGGGTCATTATTACAACACAATCAACGTCGGTAACAACTCCTGTTCTCGAGTAATGTTCCCCGGTATCAGGTTCGAAGCGACAGGCGTGGGAATTGCGCCCTGGGGGCGGAGGGTCGCGGGTACGATCCCATGGTAAGGAGGACGGTAATTTAATAGGATAATACATATATTTTTAATCCTAAAAAATGGGAAAACAAAAGGAGCGTTACCAAACGATTAATCGTTAAATTACCTCGAGCCTATGGCCAGGTTACCGAAGCGCAGGTTACCGAAGCTGTAAGTTTAAAAGTATTCGTTTGCTAAGCTTGCTATTTGTGTTACACTTTTAGGCAGAGAACACGTACCAAGATAAAACATACGAGGTAAGGCTCATCTACACGTTTTCACCAGTTAAAATTAACCTGACGTGCGTGTAAGTTCACGGTTAAGCAGCAACGCTGATTTAACGTTGTTGTTTGTACGTTCTTGCTTGGACGAGACATGCGTGTGGAGGTTCATAGCGTATTTCATCTCCCCGTTGTTTAATTTACATACAACGTGACGTGGTATGTTGACCTGGCGTCATCGCATAAACAAGACGGTCTCGCTGGCCATCACTTTCCAGAGAGGTCATTATCAAAATGGCGTCAACCGTTTGTCACCGTAGCGGATTGCATCTAGGAAATCGCGTGAGGTCGGCCAGACGACCTTCGTTCACCGGATAATGTGCATCAGAGATTTCTCTTCCGACAACGTCGCGTTTTTCGCGATTAATCGCGCCGTACAATTCCGACACAGCCACGCCTGTCTCAAACCACGCACAGCTGCACCGATGTCGAATGAAATGACCAACCGCCATTAATTAGCTTGTTCGAAACGGACCGACATCGAAAACGTACAAATCGAAGATTGTTTAAGGTTCCCATGGCGTCAATCGGTGATTTATCGATCAAATCGCACTTTTCAATACCTTCCTTGTACAACCTGCTATTCGTGCTGCTACAAGTGCTTGACACGTTAAAGACGCTGGCGCTGCGCCAACTTGCAAGGCTTGTCACGCGATACTTACAAGGGCACGAATATTCCCGAGGTGCCCGGTTATAATTAGCAGTATTAAGTTCACGACTCAAACTGCGCGCGCACACGTATTTGGAGCCGCAGACGCGAGAGAACACGCCGGCATATGGACAGGATGCGATGTGATAGCTTTTGTTTCCTTCGCTTTATTCACAAACGAGCAAAGTACATCGGGCGTATTGGCGAACAATTGTATCCTTTTGACATGTAACGGATTCAGGGAAACGATTTGAAACACGATACAGAACTAAACATCTGGCAGCATGTTCTCTCTCGTGCATTTTAACAAAATAAGTTCAACTCACAAAGTACCATAGCATAACCAGTTGATCCGATAATATCTCTTATTATCCATAGACATGAATTAGATGCTATTTCCCGGAAGTGGTATCGAATCACTCAAACTTTATGGTTAATCATACAACAGTAGCTGCCAAATTGTGAACTGTTACTTCTCAGACTAACACAGCCGAGTCATTAACAATCAACCTATAATTGTGGTAATTAAAAGACCCAAGATATCAAGCGTCAACGAGATACTAGGACATTGTATAGTCTTGCTTGTTTTAAGCTCTTTAGAAGCGCCGCCAATTGGCTAAAACGGACAGAATACGCAGTGCCGATACAGCAATAGGTTACAAAAACACCTCTGGCGCTGGTAGAAAGGTCGATTATGTTTTGCTTCACGCCGTGACAAGCAATATTTAAATCTACACGTCCATGTAAAGGCAAATGTGACAGAACAGTAGTCTACTACTTTGCATATTTGACGCTGTTCCTGCATTGATTAATACAAATGGCGATTCGATAGACTAACCCCAGACTGATTGAACAGAAGTAAAAACGTGTTGCTGTATGCAAATGAGTTCCACTGCATACGTGCGCCACACGGGGATTATCGACTAGGCTTTGTGGTAAAAGTTATAATTCACATTGGACTAGGGCGCCATGTGCGCTATCTTGTGAATTTTGGATCGTGTAGCCGAATGGTTAAGGCGACCAAAACATATACGGAACTGTATGTAAAAATGAATTAAGTGATGAGACCTTTATGGGATCGAAACTTAGCCGGTTAAAAAATACATACTACCTCAGGCATCTCGACTCTGAGCAACTCCTTCTACACTAAATTTTTAAAAAGATGATGTCCGCTTTGGAACCACATGTTCAGCCTGATATTTTAGTCGGGTGAACTCTCACCTTCTCCCACTCTCTCTTGCTCTTCATCCTCGCTTTCTCTTTCGTTATCTTCGCCGCATCGATTCCGAGGGGACCAGGTCATACGGTTTTCCTTCTTTAAACGACGTCGGGCGTTTGCGAACCAAGTCGAAACCTTTGAAATATCAACTCGTTACAACTATAAATGAGATAACAATATGTTTAAAAATCAAAACCTTCAAAAATATCAACCTCATTGCAAGCACGAATGAGTAAGCAAGATAAAAAAGCATGGAAGTCTGAAAATCCACCCCTGTAGTATTAATTTCTATATCTAAGAGCACTAGGCCATATCGCCGCCATTACCGTGTGCCCACAGTCAAGTTACGGTAGCTATTGAAATCAGTTTATTTTTTTTTAAAAAGTTAATTTTTGATCAGTCTATTCGAATCCACTAGATTGAGAGAACACCTTTTAGGTGATTTTCTTTAGAACATAATGGTGCAGAAAGTGGGACATGTAAATATCGAACCCAATACCGCTTTCACTAGCAACAAAACTATGTTACAAAGCTAAACACCTAGCGTACCTGAGTCAGCGTCATTTTTGAAATGATAGCCAGCATTATTTTCTCCCCTTTAGTGGGGTACGGGTTCTTTCTGTGCTCGTTCAGCCAGGCTTTTAACGTCGATGTGGTTTCTCTTGTTGCGTTTTTACGGCGAGCTCCGTCTGCCAGGGACAGTCCATACCTGAAAAGTGAAATTTCGATTTTAAAAATTGAGCCGCGGAGGGTAACATTTGATCAGGTGAAAGTTGTTAAAATTGGTCGGTAGAATCTGAAGATAAAATTGGTCCAATTTCTAAACATTACAAAACGCAGAGGTGGGCAAACATGTCATTCTACACGCAAAAGTTGCAATTAATTAGTCCCACGCTTTTGTTTAAATATAGATTAAACAACGACTACAGTTTAGCAACTCGTTGCTTATTGTGTCACAAAGCTTATTTATGACGCAACAGCTTGTACTGTAGGCGTTGATATTTCATGAAAATACTGTTGCTTTCAAAATTCACAGTATAATTAGCTTCCTTGTGACGAAACAAGTTTGTATTGTATATATACACGTCATAGTTAGCAGTTGATTCTGTGCAACTTTTACTGGGAAGTGCTCACCGGGTAAGGGTCTAACCGGTATAACTGTATTACGGTTGTGATTAATATGGTAAAAAAAAAACAGCACCTACAACCCTACTTTGGCAATGCGAAAAATGGAAATCTTAACTGTTAACACACCACCAAGGAAAATGGAAAATCCGTGACGCGATTTTTGGCGAAAATATCGAGTTTTAACAAAGAATTAAACTTGTTAATTAGGTATTCCTTAAAAACACAATGCAAAGAATAGCTCGATTTTGACGAAAACCAATAAAGCCAATATATAGTTAAAGTTAAATAAACATGAATTTTGCAAACATTTCTCCCAATAACTGTTGCAAACTTCAGTTCAATTATTTCATGTAAAAATCCAAACAAATCGGAAACAAATGCATAATTCACGTTTATTTAACCCCAACTACACTAGCTTTACTGTTATTTTTATCAAAATCAAGTCATTTTATGCATTAAGTTTTTAAGCGGAAAACGGTGGTTTACAAATTTAACTCTTTGTTAAAGTAAGTATTCACTTATGTTCAGTTGTTCAACAGTCAACTGACCCATGCTGGATTGAGGCCAACAATTAGACACAAACAGCCAACAAGTCGATTCGCAAACAAATAAAAATATATCAACGTTAGTAGGAAGACACCGTTGAACTTGTTCTGTAAAACTGAATTTCCACTGCCCCCATAATAACCTTGCACATTCAATGTGAGTGGAAATTAAACCTCCAAACCACAGATGTAAAGACAGGATGAACCGCGGTTTGTCCAATTGCGGTTGCGTTTCCATTACCTACACGAACAGACTTAGGAAGGTAATGCATAGGTTTGTAAGGTCGCGGAACGGGTTTACAACGAAAATACCCAAACAAAATCTTGCACACATATGCACGTTTTTAAGAGAAAAAAAAACATATTTTAAAGAGAAACCCTTAAGCCAATTAAATTCTCTTTATTTTAAGAAGCTTTACTGAGCACTTTATTAAGTTTTTAAACAAAGGGTTGTAATAGCTGTAAGTTTTTATGCACAGAGCATGTGCAAATACACACATCAGGCTTTGAATCGCCGTATTTTTATTTCTTTTTAGACGTAAGTTTAGGGCGCAACGGAATGTTTACCGAATTTATTTCCTACAACTGCCAAATTGCCACAGTAAATTCGTTGCACGAGTGTGCAAAGATTTTAGGGGATGTTTCGAGTTAAGTGAAACACTTGTAGAAAACACCGCGAGGATAAGCAAATGACTAGATGACGTTTATTTACACCAATCGACTAGTTGTCGTTACACTGTGGTGTACAAATTGCCAATGTTTTTCGATTTTAGGAACATTGCGCCGATGACTCGTTGCACTGTGCTTGACCCCGCAATCAACTAGATTGCGTTGTGTTCAGCAGCGCGAAATTCGTGTCCGACCTCCAAATATGGCCGAAAACCGGAAGCGATCGTCACCGCAGCAATCCTTTTAATTTCACAGCGCGAAGGCTCCCTTGCGCATCTTCCCGAGCGCCCTACTACGAGCGCGAAGCTTCGAAAACGCGATTTTCCCACAAATTGGTGAAAACGTCGATAATATTAAGACCCTACAGCGGCGCGCTTTGCTAGTTCATTAAAACATATGACATCACAAAGTCAACCGCTTTTCATAGCGGTCTGTAATCAGGGGTAAGGTTCACGGAACCAATGTTATGGGTAGAAATCAGGGGTAAGTGGGTTAACCCAGCCGAAACGCGCCGTCGCGTTATTATTTCCGCCCCATGTGAAATCCAGAGTACAGTTACACACAATTTGCATTCCAGATATTTGCATCGCAACTCAATAGTTCTCGAATTAGCATTTTCCGACGTTAAGCTGAACAATGGGACAAGCAGTGTTGTGGCTGTCTGGCTTTCGGCGTAACTCGCCCGAACGGTTCGTCTGTTTATTTGTGTGCGCATGAATTTAACTAACATGTGGATCATATTGGCAGGTAAAACAGGAACCCAAATAAATCAGTTAAATGGAGAACACGTTACTTACCCACTGTGCTGGTACATGAGGGCTTGGTCGTAGGGGTAAAGGTGTGTGGGGGCCATGGGGTTTCCCCACGCTGATAATTCTTTCGGGTCTATTCGACTCTGTGGGCAAAATTTCTCAATTAGTCAGTGTGACGTCATAATACACAAAAGAATATAATTTAACTCAATTGAAAGTAAAACTGCTAATTTACAGCGTGTATTGAAGAACGTTTAAGCCGAATTACGGCACGAACATTTAACAACTTCTGTTTAGCGACAGCATTTCCTGGTAAATAAAACGAAACTTTTTAATTTAAACACAGCATGATTCGAAGTACAGCTTTTACTTGTGACGTAACGAGGGCACAAAGGCAATTTTGTCTTCATTTTGTTTATTACGTCATAACCATCTTGTTAAGACGAAGCTACTGCTGTAAAAACGACGAAAGCCGTTTTTGGAAAACAAGTTAAACGATTTGACGATTATATTGATTTAAGTGTTAGTAATTGATGTGCCAAAATCGAGCCATTTTCAATAATAAGTTTTGGAGATCACGACGTGTTTGGTTCGACAAGAGTTAAAAGTCACACGTCGCAGTTAAAATGGCGGGACCATTTATCACCATAGTTCGTGATGTCGAAGACCATCTACAACTGGCGCGTCCAAGGTTGGCTGGTATTGTAGTACGTGGCGCGCTTATCGAGGTCGATTAGTGCATATAACCGCGAGTGGGACACGTGAATTGTCGGTTAGACCTGAATATTCGGATCGCTTTTAAAGGTTCGTCTATAGATAAATACCCCCAGTCAATTTGACAAGTAAAGGTTATTTTTCAAGTAAAGGTCTTATCGAATCAAGAAATTAGTACCACAACATTACTGTAGCAATAACACCAGCTTTAAAGCGCAGTAATACATCTAGTTCCTGGTAGTAACACATCACCATATGTCAGAAGCTATAACTTATAGATCGATTCCACTTATTAACCAATTTCCAAATGATCTGCCGGATTTCCATTGCTACCTAACAAATCGCACCATTGCACTGAAATCATGGTAGTTTGCTAACAATAGTGTGGATCGGAACTTGTCTAATTCGCTCGTTAATCTGAACTTTGTTACGCCGGAGGTTGTGATAAAACATGGAAATAATATATCATAGCAGTGACGTCACTCAATTGTATCCTAATTTGTTGGGACCACGATGTTAAACATTGCTGCAACATTTGTATGTCGATGGGAAACTATTTTGGCCAATTCACCAGTATTATTGCCAATTTCTTGTTTGTTTAAATTTAAGGGGTTCCTATGAGAGGGGTTTAAGGAAAAAAGTTCACAAGATAGGAGTTACATGTAAGGGGTTCAAAAGTAAAGGGTTCACATGTAAGGGGTTTACATGTAAGGGGTTCAAAAGTAAAGGGTTCACATGTAAGGGGTTTATATGTAAGGGGTTCAAAAGTAAAGGGTTCACATATAAGGGGTTTACATATAAGGGGTTCAAAAGTAAAGGGTTCACATGTAAGGGGTTTACATATAAGTGGTTCAAAAGTAAGTGGTTTTAATGTGAGTGATTTAAATACGATAGGTTTAAATATAAGGGGTTCAATTGTAAAAGACTTAAATTTAAGGAATTCAAACGTAAGACGATCTTTTAAAGGCTTCAGAGTTTTAGAAGCGGTATGGGGGTGCGGTTCCCATAAATTGACGGGTGATGAACCTCACATTGCAGCATTTGGAGTAAAATTTAATCACGCAGGAAACTTCGTTTAGTAATTACGGGGATAATTATCGACTGTGGTCCCGTCCAGGACTTCTGTCACTTCAAGTACTCTAAACCGAGCCAACTTCCCGAATTTGCTAACGAAAGAGACCTCGCCCAGGAGTCAATACGTTGGAATATCTCTCTCATCTGTTCAGTCAGTTTCTTAGGAATTTCTAGGAAACTTCTGAACGACTGTTTGGCACAGGAGGCTTGTTATTCGACGGATTTTGCGTTAGCCGATAGACAAAACAACAAACCCAATGTACGTTTGTGTGATCATCAATCATATCACTTTGTTTTTTGCATGCAATAAAGTACATTCGTAACTTACAAGGGTGGAATGTAGGGTTGCCGCGTCGATTCCAGGTGGGAGGCTGGAATAGATCGGTGGATTGAGACCAGCTGGGGCTGGAACTGGGTACGGCAATCCAAATAACGCCGAAGTTAAGTCGGCGGGTCGCCCGGGAATTCCTCGATCGTCCGCGGGAAAATGAATCCCATTTCCCGGACTGCGTTGCTCGGCTAGCGTCGATCTGGCAGCGTCGACTATTTTTGCCTGTAATCAGGAATTCCGGTTTGATTCTGGTTTGAAAAGCATTAAAAATAACAACAAACAAACCTGCGCCTCGGTTAATGACGATATTGATGTCCCAATTGAATTAGTTGAAAACGAATTCGAAAACGGCAGAAACGACATTTTGAATTTCTCAGCAGTTAACAGGCCATGCCAATTATGGTTAGAACTATAACAGAATCTGCAAATACAAAACGTCCTAAATATCCATAAAGAAAAAATACAGTAACACAGGCGCCATTTTGATCAATTTCGTAGAAATAATCTCAACGAATTTTCACTTTCCCGAAACTGATTAATATTCTGCTAAACGCGACTCCACCATGTAGACTTACCTCTATTTTTAGAACCGAAAAACTTAAAAACAAACTCAACTACAAGACTAAACAATGCTAGTGCATTACGGCGGGTATTATGATCACGCGTGATCTAATAATCAGGCATTGTTACCGCTTACAACGTAATAATAGACGTTTGTGAACTGTTTTTCTATCGCGAGCGCTTCTCTCTTTAGCAGACAGGAAAAAAATTCCAATACAGCACTGCGTATCCTAGCTATAGGCGCATATGGCCGTTATTCCCGCGATTCCAAATAATGTTTAACTTATAAGAATGAGCTGTAGATTAGACTTCGGCTTATATTAACTATACACTAGTTACTATTGAGACAGTAGTTCATTCGAAAAATGACACCGATTGTACTACACACTGCCACACGGCAAAGGTCAGTTGATCCGTTGTTCTTTTTGAAAACAATCGGGATTAAAACGATAACGATTCTGCGCAAATAGACCTTTTTTTAAAAAAAAACTAGTCAGATCGTAGCTTTAGAAAATTTAGTTCAACTAAATTTTAAATACTTCTTCTAAAACTGTTTCTGCATCTATGTCTGGTGGCCTTTCCAATAGTGAATCAATTTCATCACTAGTTAGTTGACGATACCCGTCAACGCACACGCACTGTTATCTGTGCTAAAACATTAATTAATTACATAACCTGCACAAATGTATATTCCTCTCTTTCCTTAGTGTGTTTTGCTTAGCTATGGACACGTTGGGAAGACGGATAATTAATTACCTACATAAATTAACATGTCCGCTACCGCACTGTTCTGCACAATAGCTTCGACTTACAGGCAGAAACATTGCTTCTACTTCCTTTTAGCGGAAGCAAAATCGCACCGACACAAAAATATCAACAGAGCGGGGAACGTGACCTATTGCGTGCTGAGTATACCGAGGTTATCTGCTGTATACCTGTGTCCGTGTTCTTGATAGGTGACACGAATGTCTACTTGTGAGTCGGCTGTCTACATTTTAAGCGAAATAAAAATGACAAATCAGTATACACCCGCCAAAACATATCTCCTGCCTGTGCTAAACCATCGTGCTAATTGGAATGTTCTAGTTGGAAGTTGTGCTGCAGACGGCGCTTGTAGCTGTAATACAGCAGGATGGCCGGTGCCTGGCTCACATTTCCGTCATGATCGCTGCTCCTTGTACCAGAGCTCTTGTCATCTGAGATGTAGCTGAGATGTGATTGCGTGCTCGCGCTGTCTTCACGGCGATTCGTGCCTTTACGCGTTCGTGATCGCTTACAGCGGCAAGGGAATGTAAACACGTTTTGTTGGTGCAAGGAAAGTTACTAACAAACCGGTATACTTTGTAAACATTCAAAAGTCGGAACTCGGGCTGAGAATCACGCTAAACACAGTTACAGCACCGGAAACTGTTCGCTGCGCGACCAAACACGGAAAACACGCTTAACACAAAGTAAAACGCGGAGATTCCCTTGACTCGGAGAGGCGCGTCTTGTCATTGTGAGTCCATAATTTAAAAACGACACCTTCCTTTTCCTACAGAGTTTAGTTTAATTTTTACATTGGGGAAAAAACCACCGAACCAATCGTTTTAAACCGTAGTTTATGTGGTATGCTCCCAAATATACCACCCAAAGTAACGTGAATATGAGCTAATAGATATATATTTAAATAGCACAACACACAAGGTTTGGCCAGCGGTCCACGAACTCGAGGAGACGATTAGTTATTGAAACAATCTTAGTGACCAGCTCATCGCAGGTTCGAATCTTGAACTGGAATAAAAACATTGGTCTACATCCAATCCATTTGAATGCAAATATACAAAAGTTTTACCAAAGCGAATATTAAAACGTTTAACATTCAACTATATAATTTAAATAAACCTTTACTTTTTGTAATTTTTACTCGTCCTAGTAACACGTGATGTTTTTAATTTCGAGATGTCAATTTAGTTTTGGGCAGAATTTAGCCTCAGGCGACAAATTACCCAAAAAATTAAACATTCGACCGCTAGACGATGCCCGCGAGTCGCAATATTCGACGGCAGAAAGAAATGTTAGGTATAGAAATGAATAATTGCTTTATTAATTATTTTAAAAATACTTTAATTTTTGGTTAAATTATTTACCATTAGCTACAGTGAAAGATATGTGCGATAGTCTACGATTTTGACACACCTATTTGTAGATCTGTCGAGGACTGACACTGCGCCAGATACCACTGCTGTCGGCACGGAAATTGCATGATCGTTTTCAAAGTTTTGGTATATTGACTTCAAAGGGTCTTCAGTCTAATCCTATGTACGTGCTTTCTGCGGCTTGCCAAAACAGCGCACTGGGTTAAGGGTTGTCACCTTCATATGTCAACCAGGATGCGCCAAGCGATAAACACCGCGGTGGAAATGGGCTTAGGCGGTTGGCTTGTGAAATGAAGTCGTGCGAATTCGGAATGCCGGAAAAGTTGGTTGTTTCAGGGTAATTGTGTTACGGTTTTGTTTGGAAGCAAAAATAACAAAATCTCGGGTGTAATCTTGGGCCTGTACAAGCGTTTGGAGGAAGCGACCGTCTGGGCCACTTTCTTGCCGCGACTGGTAAGCTGAACCGGTCTTGAAACGCTCCATTTCACCCAAGGGTCATGGATACGTTTAAGGGGCCTGAATCGGCCCGAAGCAAGGACCCAAAACGTTAACATTTACGCTCCAAAAGAAAAGGGGTACGGATTTGCGGCGCTTTATAAATAGAAACACGTGTCTGTCGTCAAACGGGAGGCCTGGCATAGTTGGTCGGGTAATTGCTCGGGCGAGATAAGCCATGCACTTTTAAGCTTCTCTGTAACCACGCATTAAGATGCTCTCTTTAAAGCCGCCATTAAAACCCAAGGCGCGATTGATTGATGGAATACTCACTATACATCTGGACAAGTTTTACACGTGAGTAAGCGATAAGTATATCAATCTCTCGGCCCCTAATACGGTTAGGATTATACACGTCAGGTAAAGGCGAAAGAAATTCTAAACAAAAGAAACTTAATTTTTTGGTCAAACAAAAGCACATGCAGCTACAGTTCCAACACAACTTGCAAGCCTCGGCGAGAATGCAGGGCTATTAGCGCTGGCATAATGATGGACGAACTGTTGCTTTGTGTTGTCCAGCTGTAATGTGTTCGCCACGGTGGTCCACGGCTCGAGTCACGTAATAGATTAGTGGTCAGCGTTAATGAAGCGTAACAGAGTGGACGACCATCCGTCAGTTAAAATTAGCAGTTAATTGAACATCCGCACTGTCTAGCTACGATGTAGCGCTACATTTTCGTGCCAGTGAACGTCTGAGTTGCCATATACATTTCAAAGAATGTTAAATCACCCTGAAATGTCCAAATATGGAAAAGTTAAACATTTATGGATCTACAGTTTAAAATGTAATTTTACCCAATTCTTTAGGAAAAAAGAAAAATCTTGTTGAATGTTTGATAAAATGATCATATTTTGTCCCTTTTGCCTTTGGCCTACGTAGTATATACCCCATAACAATGCTACGGCGCCTGACCGCAAATTAGTATAACAAGGTCGGCAGGGCACACGAGGTTCATTAAGTTATCACTCAACTGTCCTTGGCATTAGGGGTTGGCTGTGACCGCTAATTTTGTACCTGTACTGTTTATCCTAAATCATGCGGGCGGAAATTTTGCCTCGAAAACAGGAAGCACAAACGGCAAGTGTTGGCGCTTCGGTGGCATTCTTGACTTGAAATGCACAAGTTTGAACAGTATTAGTCACCCCTATTACACCACACTTAGGAGTTTACGCTACCACAAGCTGTGTACATTCGAATTCACGCGCGTCGAGATATTACATTGTCACACAAAGACTATAGCATTGAACCAGCACAGCAAGTGTGAACACTTAAACTAATTACTAATACAATTTTCAAGTTTGAATATAAAACAGCGAGAGAAATTTTCGGAAATATTACCGCTATTGTCCAAAACTCAAATGGTTCTGAAGTTAGTAGCGCCATTTTAGCCTGCCATGAGACTAGATTCAAGCGAACGTAATTATCACAGTAACTTTGGCGTAATAATCAACTCTCCGCCATTTTAGTCTTATGTAGTGCTGCAAAGCACGCACTGTGAAGGCCTTCAGTGAATTTTGCTCATGTGATCTTCAATTTGTACAATAGAGAATTATTACGTCATTTTGAAGCAACTATTGCGCAGAAATTGACTTGAAACTACATAGTCAAGTAAGTAAAGTATTGTCCGTGTGTTTTTGGTTTTCCAGGTTTTAATTAGCGTCGCCACCATTTTCTGATTGGACACATTCAGTAAATGTTTAGCGCAGGTGCGACTGTTAGGTAACCTGTAAAAAAGAGATAAAGCACGTAAAGATAGGCTAAGTGTCAGCTGTTTAGCACAGAGTATTTTATGTTCAAACTATCTCTAACAAGATGTGTAGCAGCGTCTAACTGCTTTGCTGTTTGCGGCGCAGCCAGTGCTAATTTAAATGGACTTTGTTACAACACTGGTTCTGCTCTATGTCAAAATTTAATTAATCCGACGTGTGTACTGTCAAAAGTTAAAGAAAACATAACCGCGTACAACACAAACAAATTCCTGCCGCGTTTTAATGAGCTGCACAGCAAACAAGAAGCCATTAGCCAGAAGCTAACTCCCCACATTTCCCGTGTAAACCAGTGTAATGAAATCCAACACACTAGTAATAAAATCCAAAACAGCGTTCGTTGTGTTGTTGCTGCTTGTCCTACCGATGTACAAAAAGCCAGCGCATATTTCTCCCAGCACCACACTTTCTCACTGGCAGTATTTTGCCTGTTTGTCTAATTGAACTACGAACACGGTTTGTCCAATTTAGGTTTTGTTCGATCTGGGAAAGAGCACTACCAGTACAATGAGATGATTACGTTAATTAAACCGTTACATGAAACACTTGTGTAGATTAGAGATTACGTTTCATACCGGGCAGTGTTGCCTGATATTTTAGGCAGTGTTTCCAAATGAATAAATGTATCTACTATTTTTTTAATCTTAACATACAAATATACTTTTAAAATGTTATTCCTTATAAAGGTAGCATTGTTGGTGTGTATTTTTGCTCATTTTTACGTTGTACAGCACTGTACTTTGCCCCTGTTTTTTTGTTATAAATCTCCCATTGTTGATTCGGCAATTACAGCGACTAGCAATGTCAGAACAAAGGCTTGACTGGTTCGAATTTCTCCCCGAATTGATACTACTCGCTTCTACGTTTTGTACTGGCGGTCCGGGAGAGTCGATACATGTTTTGATGTACATCTCGCCCCCTGGCCTGTTATCACAAAGCCAGCGCGCTATAGATACCTATTCAATTTGGCTTCGTCCGTGGGAAATCCGAGACCAACTTAACAAGCAACTGTTGTGGTAGTTACATGGATAACATGATAGAGACAATAGCGTCAATCGCGACAGTCGCGTACTAGTCATTGTTCCGTTCATGTTACCTACGATCTTACACAAACCGCGTCTGTTGTTTAGCGCGGAAATAGGTGACTAGATAGCACAATACCGCATCTGGGAAATAGCGGTGTCCTTTTATTCGACCAACCGCCCGAGACTAATTGTTCTACTTTTAGGCACTAGCAAAAAGAAAAAAAGATGCTTTAGGGAAACACAGCCAATTTCGCTTGCTTGATCTGATTTTTCCAGTAAGTACTACAAATTTACAATATAACAAGTTTGACCTAACCTTGATTCAAACTTCCATACTTTAAACTAGGCAATCCATATCCATACAGCGATTGAAGCCAAAAATCACCCATTAAATTTTATATGCATAGCACGGTAAAATGGACATGACGAATGTGTTGTATTAATGCAATTTGCACCAAACTGCGTCTCATAATTTACAACATCCACCAAGGACGATTTCTTGTTTAAAACGGCGAAATACTGCTTCTCAAGTCTAATTTTTTCATGTGGAAAATATAAGATTTCGTTATCTTAAACTACACTTATTCTTAAACTGCACTTAATGTTTAAACAAACAAAATCAATGCAAATCATAAAAACGCTGTTATCTTTGACTGTATCATAAAATTCTAGTACATATAATTGACTCAAAAATAAAACATGGAATATAAAAGCTGTGTATAAATCGTTAAACAAATTGTATCTTAACAATATAATGATAACGCTTGCAAGTTGTTAAAAATATTTATTAACCTTTTAAGGCTAAGTTTAACGACGCCATTTTGTAAGAGGCCATAAACTTTGCGGTAACTTCTCTCCTAAGTATTATGACGTAATACCGGCTTGAAAGTGAATTTTCCTCATTTATTCTTGTTTGTCTATCTTGTAAATGGTATATAATATTTTAGCTGCCTGTTTCTAACCTGCAAACGCGTTCTTACAAATGCCGGCGTGTTTGATTGGTGTACAGTTAAAAGTACATTTTTCCTGAGTATATGATGCTAAACATTTTACTCTAAATAAAAAACAGTTAATAATCGGCATTACGGTTGGTTTTTCGAATTTAAACTTTTCGGTCACGTACAGTCATGTTTACGCTTCGCTAAACACCATTATGACGTTGGAATTGATTCAACGCAAAGAGACTGGTGCGAAAATGGCGTCTTCATCAGTCATCATACGAATTAACCTCTGGCAGCTGAAATAATTCGCTTCCTTACCAGAGCCCATCCATTTTAACGCAATGTTAAACATAGCATAGATTTGCTTACATAAATAACTGTCTGTCGCTATCTCATGAGACCTGACAGTGAACCGTCAACTGAAGGTTGGCAAATTCGGGAAATCTAATTTTGTGGAAATAAAAGTCTAGCTTTATGTCTGTACAGTCGGCAACTTTTCATTATCGTACTTACTAAACCATAACATTGATTTTCTAGCAATTTGACGTTTACATGTTCCAAAATGATGACGCGCTTAACTAGTTTAATACCTCATTTTGTAAAATGTTGTATATTGATCATAATTAGGATGCTGCATTTACTATTTCCTTTATTACGTCATGGTGCCGTCTCTCATGACACAAACTGATTTGTGAAGGTCAAGGACTTGTAAATGACGATTGAAAATGCTTAAATGCTATTTTAGGCGCCACCTATTAAAATTGTAGCTGTTCCATTTTACCTACATCTACTTTCTGCTAATTTCACCATGCAAATCTAACGGGTCACTAGTCAACATACTAAGGCATTCGGGAATTCTCTAAGATATTCAGCTGCATACAAGCTTTATTACTGAAATAAATCCAAATTATCAGTCAATGGACAAAGAAATAGGTCTGATCCATTTGTTTGATTACAGCAATACATATTAATGGAATATCTGATCACATTGTGATGTAACAGATAGTTTGTCACACGTAACAACGGTCATTGGGGACGTGACCTTGTTTGGTGATGCGAATTTTAACGACTAATCAACAAATGGATTTTCTAGAAACCGTCAGTTGGTTTGACAATCCGTCACAGTCAAGATACACCTGTATACAAGCTACCCTAAAACACACATTTCCGTAAGCACATTTTTAAGCTAATCACTGATAGGCATTAAAACTGTATGAGTTTAACGGGCTTTTTAATAGTTATACTTTAACAAACGACTCTATCTTAACGAACTTCTGAGAGTATTTGGTCCGATTACATCAAAACCACGCAAATTAAAAAACAGTTTCCTAATTTGATATATCATACACACCATTGCATTGTCTAGCGACCTTGGATGAGAATAAACTCACGCTGTCCTTTCTTAGTAATTCTCGTGTTCTAGATTTCAATTTCAATCAGTAAAATCGATTTGAATGACGCGAAATTATTAATTTAATTTCAACTTTAAACCCACGTGTAATTATGACCGTTCTTTCACAAGTCGACCTCGTCTTTATGACGTGCCGTATTATGGTAATGCCGCAATATTTTTTTTTGCAAAATATGAATGTTTATGACAAACTAAATACAGTATTATAGATTATTCTAAATGAGATTACGAAAAGTAAGATTACGAAAAGACGTCATCGATATGCAATAGAGGGATGTTGTGTCGTTACAACAACTTGATCACTCAAACATTGTTACGTCACTATCATACCCCGTCATATTTCGACGCGCTGCACACGACCTTGTTATCAGGATGGGTTGTTCTCACACCGACCGAAGTTGCTTAAATACGACATGGCAATGCACTGGCGTGGATAAGCGTGAATTGGGCGATAAGCAAGAGGGAGCGTCAAGAGGCAAACATAGTTTACATTGTAAGATGTCGTTCCAATGTTCCCCTTTTATTATGACACGCTGTATATTATTTTCCTACTTACTTCTTTTTAATCTTTCTCTTTTCACATTTCTCCATATTCTGGCTAAACCGGTAACTAGTTCACCTACATAACCGCTTAACCGATTACAACACGTCTAATGTCGTTACTTGTTTATGCGATCCACTTTCGTACAGTCGCTTTATTTTATACTTGTAGTTTTTCATATTTATGTTACCTTGCTAATTGAGATTGATTTCTCGTCAAAATGATCAAAATAATGCTACTAAGCGCAAAAAAATGTTTCGTCGATTACAATCCCAAGGAAAATGTATCATGCTCAGAGAATGTGAATTCCACTAAAATCCATCAAAACTTTGAAAAGTAAACCTTTTTTATTTTTATTTCCGATGTCTTATTTATAGATTGCCCGTCACAATGACATTGTTTGTCGTTTTTTCTTCGACGAGTTTAACTTCACAGTCATAAGATAAGCATTGTGGAATTCGATATAAAGATTTTTCCACCTTTTACATTCATACATGCTTTGCTTAATTAATTAGCGGATAAATAATTAATGGAAGCAATTGAAAACTCGACTTTTCTTTGCGTCTTGCAATAACAATTCGATAAAAGAATTCAGTCGTAATAATATTATTCGTGACTTCATAAACCACAACGGAAGTATTTTCCAGACGTTACCTGTTTATGTGCGCCGTCAATTCGTTGTATAAAATTACATGCAATGTCTGTGTAAACTTTAAAATCAGTCTGTATATTTTTGTTCTTTTTTAGTTCTTTTTCCTGTAATCTGAACTAAAATTTCAGTATTATTCTGCGAATATATAAAATCACGATCACAACAAAAGAGAAACTAATAACCTTTTCCCGACAACTCTATATTCTTACAAGCTACTACCACTGCCTGTGTATGTGATCCATGTAGAACCGAACATATTATGAATCGCTCTGTACAAAACCGCGGTAAAATCATTACCTTAAATTTGCCTTTCCATCTCGGTTGTTACGTCACGATCTTCTCAATATCATATTAACGTCATAATCGGGTTGCAAACTGAACAATGCAATTTGCTACAAACGCAATAGCGAACGCGGTTTATAAGGAGAAAGGTCCACACTACTCCCGTCGCGATTCCCATACCCTGCTGACTTAATCGCGATCCAGTGTCAAAACTCTCTATGACGTCACATTATGACGGCTTTAATATCGCTTATGCAAGATCAGTTTATATAAACGCGACATTAAACGTGATAATAAAGTAAAATATGTATAAAATTATGTATAAGCTCAGACTATGTCGAAAGCCGTTAACCCTCTGCCCCACCTGTACATCTGCGCCACATTTAAATTGTATCCGAGTGTTAGAACTAACTACCGATCTTATACACTATTCGTCGATGTAAAATTTTAATTGATTTTAAATTCTATGCGTGTTGTAATTCTTCTAATGCAAAGAACACCACCAACATTTTAGTTGCCTTCCATCATGTTTTCTTGGACATTGGTCATTTAACCAAGTCACGTTATGAAATTCTGCGATATGGTAATGCAAATTAGTCGCGGATTTTTACGTTTCTCAACCCAGCCAACCCCTGTTGATTAAGCGAATTCTCAGGCGAAAGGGTCTTGGCTAATTTAGCTTGCTAGTAAACAACAACCACGCTTACTAGGCACCATTTGTTTACGAAACATTTGTACACAAGCAGTTTTAACTTCAGGATCCAATTACATTTAAACCTGTCCAAAGGCGCCAGTTAATTATCACCGCACCTTATATCTGCCTTTATTTACAAATAATCCTCCTGCACTTACTATATAAGCTAATGGTATGAAACCTGCAACTTTTTATGTCCCTATTTTTGCTTAGTGTTTTACAATGGTTGACTTTAACCTACTGGACTACGCATATATCGCTTTCTAAATGCTTAGCTCGGATATGTGGTGGTATTTAGTATTTATTTGGCGTTGCATCATATTTACCATAATTAACTAGACTATCAGAGCAGAATGAATTCCTTGGTTGCACAAAGCATAGATTAGTGTGGCAAGCAAACCAAGACCTTTTATTTTATTGTGAGATGTTTATCTTAGATTTTGATGACTCGACCAAACAAGTGTTTCCAAAACCAAATTTTTCTCTCACTTTTCGGTCATCTGTCACAAAATACATCAATTATACGTCAACAATACACAGTGTTAGGTAACCATCGTATATTTTTCCGCTTTCTCATTGTGTGATCAGTGTTGGGTTTATGACGTTTAACATTCCAACTATGACCTCACAACAAAACGAATTCTCGAATGTTGTGAACTTGCACGCGATAGCTGGTTAGAATTTATTATTGTTCCACCAAAGACGATCTAATGTTTGTTAAAATGTATCATTTTCAAATATCAAGGTTTACAACCTTGTGGCGCGCTTATCCAGAGATGTCTTTCTAAATTGGATACTACATAAGAAAACAAGTAAAAAAACAACTTTACACATTGCATTGCAGACCAAATACCAATCAATCGTTGGTTTCTATATTGTCTGAGGTGTAGTGACTTGTTAAGGCCACACATGTTTAGTGTGTTTTTTGAAAGCTGTGGGTGAAAATCAGTTGAACTTATTAGTTTGGACAGAAACGCAAGTAACGACCCTATCATGTACAACTCTTTGTAACTGGAGCTGTCGATTTTACATTTTCGTTCTGCGTGTATTTAAGCATCACATGATGCGGTTAGCAGGTTTCGAGTCTAGAACTTTCCGAACTTTCAGAGCATTCGAATCGAAATGATTGTGTCTAAGAATAAAAGGTGAGAGGTATTTTTGTGTTATCTAAAACAAGATATAGATAAATAACAACAACTTGAGCGAAATGAAAAGTTAAATAACAACTTATTCAATGTTAGGAAACTACATATCATATTTTTAGCAGTGTAACATTGATTAATATTGATCGAAAGGACCGGCTCAGATGATGTGTTGGTAACTTATCAGAGGTTCGGGCTGACTTTTTCATCGTTTTATTTACAAATGTTCCTACGTCAGATATCATCATTATCAACCGTTGATGTATATACACCGACATTATCTTAATTAATCTTCGAATTCATGTAACAGGTTTGAGATTAAGTCAAGCTAAGCGCGCTCGCTGTAAATCCACATCCAGATTCAATCCGCGTCAATTCATCATAAATCACGGAACCTGTAAACTCCGCCACCGTGATTCGGCTTCCCGTCACTATTTGCCGCTGATCCGTCATTGTAAAGTTCGGCCCGAAATCCGATACTTTTCAGACAAATTAACAACGCTGGGTAGTAGTTACAGCTGTTTAACTCCCAACAACACCACCTGGGTACACCAGATATACGTCAATCTATATAGGATTGAACACTCGCGATATGACGAAACATTGCACATTGTTTAACTGGATTGATTGGGCTGTAATACTTTACCCCAGAGCACATATTGTCTACTAAATGCACGTTTAGTTGGTTTTGGTATCTGGCAACTTTAACGAAAATATTAATTTACGATAATCTATATCCGCTTTTATACCAAAAAAAAATTTGGATAAAAAATTGTATCTTTATTTTCAATTATCCTGAAGAAGTTGGGTTAAACCAATACAGTATAACTTTGTTTCTGTTTTTGCTGAAAGATCATTTTTCTGCCAGTTAACGCTTTATATGTTATTTAACTTTTTTTACTAAAACATACGTTTATTAAAAAGATAACTTTTATTTAATGTATAATTAATTGTCTTTAAACCCTACAAAATAGAAAATTTGTCAGCCTGTTTAATAAATAAAATTTGCAAAAGTATATTCCAAAACATTTTAAGAATGGTTAAAATTTAGATATTGCCTTAATTCTTAAATTAAACTTGCGCATTAGATTATTGCAGTTACGTAACATAAAATTAATTTAATCGGTATAAATATCTACAGCGGTACACTAATCGATCTTTAAGTTAATTTACATCGAAAGTTATGGTTGGTATTTTAATAAGCGATTTCTTCTTAAAAGCTATATTTAGCTGGGCAGTGTTTAATAACCACACGCAAGTTTGTTTATTAAGTAACATTCGTGATTATTATACGACCACTTACAATGTTAAAGATGCAATCACGAACGCGAACTTCTATGATGGATTGTTTCAGCCTCGTCGCCACGACTTTATCTTTACATTGATCTGACTAAATTCAATATCCCAGAAATTAAAAATACCATGTAGTTTTAAGGAGAATTCATGCTCACACGAGATGAGACACTTTCCGATAAACCGCAAATATACTACTCATTTTTGTGCCTTAAATTCCATACCACTAATTTAAAATGTCATATCTTTAAACCAGTATCAATATAATTACATATTACTACTGATATTATGAAATAAGCCTTTGGTTGTCGATTAACCAATTCAGTCCGTAAAAAGATTGCGTTTAAACATGTTTATGGTTGGAAACCTTTAGAAAAAGATTTGGTAAACTGTCTCAACATATGTTTATCACCAAGCAGTTTGTTTTGTCTTAATATTCAAATTTTCCTATTTATTATGACGTCATAGAAGTATTTACAAACAAACATAGAGGAAATCTTAGAACTCCTAATTTGGGACTAAATATCTTGATCGGAGTTTAAATGTATGTTTAAACTTTCCTTGGGGGAAATATTACAATAACCTCAATGACGTAATAGTGATACTTTTTCGTCATAATTGCTATTACGATGTCACGAAACCAGTGTGTGCTGTTAATCGCAGGCGAGTTTATTTTGGGAATTGTTTTGAATTTGGTGTACTGTATATGTACCAACACTTAATAATAATCAGCAACAAGACTCCTATATTTTACGCATTTCATCCTACTATCGCAAATCCACCCGTCCAAGTGCTTTTACCGTGGCCCTATACATTGAAGGTTTAGTTTTAGGGATTTTATCAATGTAAGCTGTTTAGAAACTTACTTTTCTTTGCAAAACAATATTGTCCCATGCGTATATGAGTCACTATTGAACAAAAATCACGCAAACAGCTGTTCTAAGTACATTAACCCCAAAGTTAGGTGTTTATGGGGTAAAACTAACATACCATGGGTGAATTAGGTAAAGGTTACAGGGTTAAACCATGTACTTAAAACCAAGTAAATTGGATTTGTCCCTAAGTATATAAAGAATTAACAGCAGGTGCCGTATGCAGTTGATTTCCAGCTTTTTTCACCGATGACAACGGTTACACTACAGGATACAACGGAATTTCGTTTTTAAGCATATTCACACTACAACGTACTAACGAGAACTGTTTGTTTTAAGTTTTAAAGCTTGTAATAATTTTGTAAAATTCTATATTTCGTTAAAATCGAAATATCCGCTTTTTCACCAACGCCGCCATTCATTTATGACGTCACACCCTTTTTGTTAAGTTTCGTTTTACAAGATTTTACCAAAAAATTAACCTTTAAATTAAATTTACCCCGTACTTACATACTTTACATAGGTTTTGTGCCTTAAATTCAGACCCACCCATAACCCCAGGACCCGTTTTTGGTCGATTCTTTGATCGGGAATTTGTTTACCTTTCCAATTTGTCTGGTCCGACGTAAATTTTCGTTCAAAACAGGATTTCGAGCGATTTTTACGATCGCGAAATTTGCTGTTAAAAGCGCGCTCACCACTTTGTGACGACATAATCGCATTTCCGGTTATTACGCAATGATCTGGAAATCGTTGTTTCGGGAAAGTTGATTGGTTTATGAGGTCACAACACGGCGTATATCGACGCGCGTGACGTAGTTATATGGATGTGGAGCATATAGCCATTTGTGGCGCAGATAGACAGTTCACCCGTGGTGCTTGTACCGCCATGTCTGCATTCTAATACACACGGAGACAATTGGGTATTCTGGAATAAATATTTGAATTTTCATCTTTCGCAATACCTTGTATTTCATCATAATACGCCATTGTCTCCGATCCCTTTGATCTCTTGCCAGTGGAAAGCTCACCAGAAGCGCTTTATCGCGTCTATCGCGTTCGCTATAGTTTCATCACAATCGGAATCTTCGCTTTCGTCTCTTTGCACCCTTTCGACTGTGACGTCACAGAAACGTTTGTAGATTTCGCGAACCGCGAATTTGACTCAAACTTCGACCGTGATTCGTCAATTTTTGTTTCGGCAAAATTGATTTTTTTTCTTCTGGGTGTTTTTTAATCAAAGCACGTAAGAATGGTCAATGTTTTTACTCAAAATGGACTTTCTGTCAAAAATCACTCGCATTTCGCACGAACCGAGGCGTAAAATTCTTCAAAAGTGGAATAATATTTGTTCACTCATTATAGCGGTTATTTGCTTAATAATTACATCGGTCTCCACCACACACATACACCGGCCTCCGAGTATCGTGTTGCCGCCGGCCGCAAACAAGAACCCCGATGTGATTTTCACAACTAACACTTAATGACAGACGAGCGTATCGAAAGCTTCACGCTTCGGCGTAAAATCAACTCCAAATAATTTTCCAACATTTTCGGTCTAAACAACTTAAGTATTTACAACAAGAAAAAACTAATTACTAATTAGCGTTATTCCAATCCTACTAAGTATAATCACCTATCATTAACAGTTTTACCCGTTAAAATCACACCCTAAATACGACGGTACAATCGCTTTGAAATTGAACCCACATTTTTATAGTGGCTTGACCTAGTGGCTGACCTTTGGTGACCCCGTTGGTGACCTCGGGGTAAAGTTTGTGTTTGCACCCCGTTTAATCGTGGCATTTAGTTTTCAAACCCCTCGTCGGGTAGACATTTAATGAGTCGTTGCAAGTTGTTACCACTCCCCCACAAATTGAAACATTCTTATATGTGAGGTAACAGTTTGAGCGGCGCAAACGCACAATTCCCTGTTGTTTACATTACTCGATTTAATCGACGTCGTTGAATCAAAATAATCGTCGTGTTATTCCCTTGATTATGACGTATCAATCACGCAGCTGTTGTGAGCACGTAAACCTACGGATGTGACGTCATTGGCCCGTCACAATGCTTGTTCTTGCGTAACGATGCAACGCAGACGACACATGTTAATGCCGCGCAATTATCACTCAATTTTGGTCAGTGTTCCCGGTTTTATTTTAAGTGTTGGACGAAACAAATTAACCAAGACTTTATGACTTGGAAACACAATTTCGAGTTTGGAAACACTGCGTTCTATTGTCATGGGAGGAAGTGGCTGATGGTCACCGCTGGTCAGTGGAGACTTAATATAAATATGGTGTCAAATAAGTTCAGCGGGTTATCTCAGTTGGAACGTGTACCCATCATGTCTATACTTAATGCATTGGACTGTCGTACAAGAACAGGCCTAAGGGTCGCTGATTCGAAACCGAGTTGGGTAAAATATTGCTTTGGTTTTTTGTTTTAAATTTATTTCATACTATCTTGACCGCAAGCCCTGAAGGTAAACCCAAATCAGCTTAACACGATTCATTTAATTTGCTGTTCAAAGGTTAAAATCGTACATTTTAGTTATTTTTCTCTAAAATTTAAAATTTTCTTCATGCTCCCTTCATAAAGTTACTTGCAATATTTCGAATCATTTTCATCAAAAAATGATCCCCGCATTTATTCGAATGCGCAGCAATCAACAGACGATTTGCTTTTCGGATTATGTCCGCTTCGCCGGCCCTAACCGCCAAACATGGTAGCGGGCTGTTTACTCGCTGTGTCTAAGTTCTGAGTCGGCCGGTGGTTGATGCCAAAACGGTATAGCGTATCGATTTACCCGCGCTCTCTTGCCCAGAAACTGTCGTGTTATTTAAACTCCCACTGACAGACGTTCTGGTATTAAATCGGACGGTTTCCTTTGCGCGTGTGGATTTAGGGGTATTAGCTGCACGTATTATAACACTTTCGTCGAATTTGCCGTAATATATCGTGCTAATTTTGGGAGTAAATTGTGCGTCGTAAAAACACTGGATGGCACAGCCAGAAGCGTACGTCACATATGGCTGAGATACAAAGGTGGTCTTAAACGTGTATGAATATACTTGATGGCACCACAGTCAGTAAAGTGTGGCTAAGAGATCGCGTTTGCTAATGGGGATAATTACTCATATACTTAACCGTAATGCGAGTAAAATAATCGCTTATCAAGTTTTGTCGCAACTGTTTTAGGCGTTTAAGTCGTACTTGTTTGCCCGATTAACACCGTGTAATTTCGGCTCGTTTTATAACACCCTTTCGTTAAAATGTTTGTGTATCCGCTTAAACGCAACGCAATAGCCCTGCGACCGTTCTCTTGCACCTGTACAACTATATGCACCTGCTGCGAGGCTCGTTTAAAATGGGCCGCTGATGGCAAACATTTTAAACAGATGTTCCTTACTTTAAAGGCAACGCACATCAAATGCGAATGAGAGATGGGGCTAGGTTTGCACACAAATTAAAAAGTGAAACAGTAGAAAGTGTTAATCGGAATTCGACTCACAGTTACAGCGAAATTGCCCTAAATTTCCCAGCCTGTAAACGAGAATGAAACCCATGCAAACCGAACCCGACAAAACAAGCTCGAAAATAGTTTAACATTTCATACTTTATTTATGCAGCACTGCTTGTTTTAAAGCTTAGCTCGACTGAACAGTTCTCGTTATTTTGACTAGAATTAATTACACTTTTAGACGAAATCGTGAAGTTGTACTTTTCATACTGAAACTTTAGGAATTTAATTATAATAATTAATTAACATGCAACAAGTGGCTGACACTACTTCAAAGACAAAACATTGCTTTTATTTGCCTAACCTCCCACTAAGAACGCACAACCCCGGCTATATATCGGATTACCCCCTTTGTCCACTGTTGGGTAACCTGACCCCATCACGCAGTAAACTTGACCCCATGGGAAAGTGCCCCACTTGCCTATCTCAAGCGTCCAAGCTAGAACACTGGTCAGTTGGTCAGCTTTAGAAGAAAACAAAGAAAATCCAAAAAGAAAATTTACCCGATAAACAATAATTTCGAAAACACTATAATTAAACATATTATATTATATGTTAAGCAACCCACGGGCAAAGGACTATGGTAGCCAAACAAGAGTTCTCTTTAAATTTGGTTTTTCAAATGCACATAAATACATAGCAAACCATTGTTTTCCCACTGGCTTGAAGTCGCCGAACAATAATAGTTGAGTAAATTTGTTGTTTTTAGCTTTTCTGTTTTTTTTTGTATAAACTACGTACATGGTAGAATATATTTTGGTTTAAGAATATTTATTTAATGACTTTACTTGGGATGAATGTCTGGTTGTAAAACCATATTAAAAAAAAACGTTAAGAGCGATCACAGTCTCGAACCCGCGATCTCTGAATCCGTGGTAAAGGTTGGTGTGTCATTGTTCGACAGATGAGTTTGGAGTCGCACGGCCTATATGTGGATATATATTTACTCAACTCGATTTTGATTTTAAATCTGGTAACCCCCGCTGTAGATTAGATAACATGTATACCGACGTGTATATATGTCTGCATAACTCTGTGTGTTATCACTTTCCAATCTGCCACTGTTTCAACCCGACATCTGCCTATTGCAATATAATGGGAGCTTATGATCGGTGTTTACCGTTTTTATTTGCTAGAATCACGATAACACCCGCTAATCATCTGCGAACATTGATTTGTAGTTTCGTTTGACCTTTACCTATAAATACCCAACCTGTCCTTTATTCCTGGGTTGGCCATTCTTTTTTCTTATTTTTTTACCTAGTTAAGTTTTAAACCCAAGATGAGCTCGTGACCAGGAACGTTTTTTTGTGTTTAGGAGTCGGT
Source organism: Ciona savignyi (assembly GCA_000149265.1). Taxonomy (NCBI): domain Eukaryota; kingdom Metazoa; phylum Chordata; class Ascidiacea; order Phlebobranchia; family Cionidae; genus Ciona; species Ciona savignyi. The sequence continues at coordinate 688,551 of CH002368.1, forward strand.
ATATGTATCGGTCGCGATCAACCGTTCAGCCGAAAGTAAGTCTTTAGCTTAACAAACGCGCCAGTGTGTATCCACATATGCGCAACATTTATCAACCGTATGTTGTTGGATGTTACCTTGTGTGCACCGCCACTAATTAGTTTAAATGGTCCAAGGGTTAGTTTACTAAGAAAGCACGGACGGTGTCTGAGATGAAAGTATATGTAATAAACACTATCTAAAATACAGCTAACGAGGGTCTATGACAATAATGGTTGTCACCAAAATACCTTTTAAACCTATACTTTAAAAGAAAAAAACACATTTTCAAAAACACCTTAAGAGAAAAATATTTAATACGAATAGAGACCACACAAGATCCACCTAAAATGCCTTTTAAATAATCGCAGTTATATTTAACCTTAGCTGATACAGTCGACTTATTAATTATTAACGAAACGCGAGATAACAGACGTGATTTTCCGAGATTTTCCATCCGATTATTATCGTGATTACCGTTTTGTTACATCACAATCGGTCCACAAACATTCTGATTCACTTCTTTGTTTGCAAATAATGGAAAGAGAAAATATTCGCGAACGTAAATACACAACGAGCCAACCGGTGCGCGCTGTATGTGCACCTGTCTGCACACGTTCGACGTTTACAAATATATATCCCACCGCCATAAATAACCTAGACGAGCACGACGCTATCTTAACTGTTTTTTTTTACATCTTAGACCTTGGTGGCACGTTTAATCAATATTTTGCTGATTTGATTGATGCATTTGAAAAAAATCGTCACTTCCGGTACTTCAAAAACGCCGTGGAAAAGGTGGTTTCGATCGAACGTCTAAGCATCGAAATTTCGCGTATTTCCAGTGACGTCATAAAACCTTTTATTGGCCGAGCCACGAAATCGTGCGATACACAATCGACATTAATATTTCAGATCGAAATGAGGCGCAATTTGCGGTCTCCAGGGGGCTATTTAGCTAGCGGGTCATTTGATAGTTTTGGCCTTGAGCTAAGTCTCCAAATTGTCGCAGAAAGCCCAAGACAACCCAAGGTCGAGTTGAAACTCGCTATATATGTCCAAGTAACGCCCATCAGTCTAGCTCTCGTTCAAAGTGTCAATAAATATCATAAATTTTTAAAAATACTGCCGACCAGAAACCCCTACTTCTACAATGCGTACAACAAGTACTAACATTACTCAAAATGCACCACACCTCTTAAAAACTTATTCCAGAAACTCAAAACCCATATTTTTGTTACGTCATTAAGCGTCGGCCATTTTGTTTTCTAAAGTACACTTGTTTAAATCAGGAATAAAGAGCAACTTTTCTTCAAATGTATATTATATGTTGACACTTAGGCTTGATAAATGACGTTGTGATGTCATATTAATGTTTGACATTGTTATGTCATAATCTTTTGTTATAAAATAATTTTTATGAAAGTAGTAAATATATTTTGTTTTATTGTTGAGTCACAAAGAGAATGATTCTCACGCATTGTCATCTGTTCAATAATTCCCGCGTTCTATTAAAACCTCTTTGATCCGCACACCCGCTGGTTCGCGAAGGTTCCTTACTTTGATCCATATATATCTTCTAGATGTTCATCAACTCTTATCCACGGGGTGTAAAAGAGGCCTAGTGTGGTGTCACAATCTCTCAGGGTATCTCGTTTGTGACATAACAAAGACAGATTGTTGCGCGTCGAAAAATACAAGATGTTAGGAAAAAGGCTCAAAGCTTAATATTCGTCTAATAAACAACCGGTTAATACTCGTCGGATAATAACACAAGATCTTATGGCCTGCTGGGAGGTTAAGGCGGTTTCTCGCGTTGCCAGCACTTGTGATGTAACAATAGAAATTGTTCTTCCCTTTGTTGTGGGGCTTGTCAATCAAACTTTCAATTTTATGCCCCTTGACCTTTGGCAGGGTGACAGCAGGGTGCGGCCTACCGTGAAACTATTATCCCGCCGCCCCAGCAGGGGGTTTTATGGGGTTATGGAGAAATTGCTCAAGATACTGGAATTTAAAAAGCCTCAGCAAGAGTTAATTCAATTACCAGGACTGATGTGTAATGGCTCCTACATTTGTTTTAATAATACAAAGCTATACCACCAGTGCGGTGTTGCCAGGTTGATACCGGCTTGGGAATCGAGATCAAACGAAATCAATAGCGCACTGATACAGAAGGCCACAGATACCAGTTCATGGGATTACGTCCATGCTTTAAAGTGAAATAAACTGTACCATAACAACTGCACAGAGACCTAAGAAGTGGTGGTTATTGAGTCATTTCCATTATCGAATGATGTACACAACGCTCAGACAGACATACGGCTTAATAAAGAACGCGCTATTAGTATATACATCAGTTTCGGTCATTTTGTTGCGCGTTTAGCTTACCGTAAACAGTAAGCTACAATATTTTTGCTCTTTTGAATGGGTTTGCTATCAACTTTTAAATCTTACATGCCTAGCAAGTAGGGTGCCTTTAGCAAAAATAGTTGTTTAGTACAAAAGTACATAACACTTTCGTCATATTAAAACCGACAGCGAATCTCTTTAAGTGACGGCCACTTTGTAAGGGCTTGATTAAATTAGTCCCACACAAAACTATTTGATATAAAACAGGTTCATTTTGAGGCTGTCCAGACGGCACGGTCTCCCGGTTCCTGTATTTACGCAGAGGTGCCTCTCTCTCTTTGGGGGTTTAGTTAAAATAAACACGAATATTTTTGTTTTGCTAAGTTCGACTGATTCTGCTTCTCACAATATTCAATTCTTTAAATTCTTCAATTTTCTAAAATATTTTGCCTAAGTGAAAACTCATAATTAATGTTTAAACATTTACAAACTTAATAGTTTTCTAAACTTTACATTCTTGCTGAACCAGTACACTAATAACAGTTTTCTGAAACAAATGGACTGTCGGGGATAACAAATATGGCGGCTGAAAATGCTTCCAAAACTTCCGTTTGATTTAATTAAGGCTACCATATGACGAAAAGTAATTTATAAAATGGCAATAATTCAAGTTTAAAGATTCATGAAAAATCAAAACGATATCACTAGTCAATCTAGCTAGCTTCGAATCGCGGTTCACTTAAACTTTTAGCCTACAATGTACAACACTAAACAAAAGCACCCAAGATTAAACTTTGCATATTGTTGCGTTCCCGAATTTAAGTGAATATTAGTTAGCCCAATCGACTAACATTTCGAATGAATAAACTCAAAAATACAAAAGCAATTTTGGAGCCTTCGCTTCCAAACAGTAATGGCTTCAATTACATCATACCTCCCTGGTAGGAATAATCGTTCCACGCTTAAATTTTCTTTCAATTTAAAGTTGACTTAATCAGTTCTTTCGATCGTGGGGTTCAAACGAACGTATATTTTGGACTCTTGTCAAAGCAGCATGTCCATAGGAGAAAGCGAATCAATAGACGTCATGTTCTATTAGATGAACTTAAACCCAACACCAACAATAAACTCAAATATATATATATAAAAACATAAAGTGTACAACACAAGGTCTCGACCTGTACATATAAGTAGGCATACTTAAATACATAAAGTACAACACAATAGTTTACGAAAGTCTGTTAAGATAGAACAGACAAATCCAATAAAAAGAAAGTCAAATTCCATTTCAAATGCGGTACTAATATGTGAAACGTGTTAAAAAGGGCATTTTCTGTTTAAACTTATTAATAAACTTGGAAAACCGGTCATTCATGTACATCTGTTTAGGATTAGTAAGTATGTGAGCTAATAAATAATTGTGATTAAGTGGATGGAATATTTTGCAGTCACTTTGATTGCATCGCCATTTTATAACCAGCAGTGAGTTACTGCTGTTTTGTCGTAATAGTGAATCACTAAACCAGCACTTGATTGCACTTGAAACGTGAATATTGTACTTTGTATATGCGGCACACCATGATCTCGCTTTTAAGGAAAACCAACCTTTCAGTCAGAACTAGCTCCGGTCCGGATACAAATACAAGATAAAAAGCACTTAAGTTATCCTATAATACTGATTAAAAGTACCATGTGTGTTGCGTCACACGCGTTTTGTGACGTCACAGTGGCTACAGTTCGTCATACAGAAAGCTTTGTTTCTGCTGTTAACAATAAACTTTATTAAACACCTGACTAGTTATCATACGCATTGTTGTGTAAATACAAGTGGTTCCAAATTTTAATATTTTGTAAAATAATATTTGAACAAGCGTTTAAAACGTGAAGCTTTGTAATAACTATCTTATATATGTTTAATACAACATGTCCTATCGTCCAAAGTTATATTCAGTTGAATCCCTGTACATATGAACAGCTGGTTATATGACGTAGGCACGCCGCAGGTTGTCCTGTTAAATAGAATATTGTGTTTTTTCCCACTGGTTTTTATTCCAACAAAATTTCAGTAAAACACAAACTTTTTAATCATTTTAATGATTATTTAGTAATTTCTGGTTCAATATTTTTGATAATCCAGACGTTTAACATGAAATGTACCCGATATAGTCAGATGGGAATCGATTAAGTCGCTTTACTAAACTCCACCGTTCCTGACATAAAATTGTCATACCTCTTTGTACGATTTCTATTTGAAACTTTAAGTCCAGTGGATTATCCGTATTACGTCACTTAGGCTTGACTTTTTTAAATCTCGGGCGATAATAAAGAAATTGCGGTAATTTTAATCAGATTTTGTTAAACAAAAATGAAGCAAGTTTGTGGTGAACTTTTAAACCTTTGTTATCTTTTTGCAAACAAGGGCGACTGTGACCAAACAATCGAGATGACCACTCATCATGCTAGATACACAAGCTCGCTTCCTATTGGCCAATGATCAAACGAACTTAATCACTCAACACACCCAAACATCCGGTTTGTAGTTTTATTTTGTTGGCAAAGAAATGCCGCGTTATTAGCAAGGAACTAGCCAAACATCCGGCTAGCAAACTTAACTTTTATATTGTTAGAAACATATACAGCGACGGGTCCCATTGCGTGACGTTTGGTAGCAAAATGTCATAAAAAATATCTGCCATGTTTTTCAAAAATGTTTTTAAAATGAAACCAAAGTTCATTGTTATAAAATGTATTAATATTAAGTGCGATGCTTATAGTGTAGTGTCTTGCGCTTCATTGTAAAGGATTTAAATCCAAAACTTGTTTAAGCATTTACAATAAATGCTATTATCTAAAGTGTCCTTTTTGATTTTATCCATATTTCAAAGAAAGTAATCATTATTCGACTATTTTTCTTATTTTTTTCATAATGGGATTTAGAAATAAACGTTTTGCATTTACTTTTAAATGCTAGGTCACCGAATTTTACAACCTGTGCACTTATTGGTTTAAGACAAAAATTTAATGACGAACCGAATTTAAAACTGTTTCAACATATTTAACAACTGCTCTCTAGCGCTAATTTTTTCGTCACTAGAGGACTTTTATGATGCTACTTTTGTCACGTGACACTTGAATACGCAAAGTGTTTTGCGCAAACATAGTCGGTTAAAAAATCACGAACGTGACGTCATGGATAATCGGTAAACACGGGTTTAGAGAGTCACGTGACAAACAGTAAACTCAGAACCACGAATTTGGTCCTCTTTGACGTATTAATATTAAGGTTTAGTAACAAATTCTTAATTTACTTTAATTTAATATTGCCTTTTATGTCTACAGTTTGGTCGATTTTTATAGTTTTTACATTTTAAAGTTGATTTTTAGGTAATTTTTATGAATAGCTTCGTTCTCACCAAAGAAGTACTTGCTAAGCTAACAGTGCCTTAAAGTGTAGATAAATTCTGTAAACTTAGTTACTCTGAAAATATTACAAATATTTTGAATAAGCATTTCCAATGAGACATAATTTGTTGCCTGCCTTTAAGCCGTACGCGTACGGTGTGTTCATCTTTTTAATGTTTTGTGCAAAATTGTGTTTTTGTTACCCAATAGAACGACTGTAATTTAAAAACATACACTTAACAAATGTACCTTTTTAAGCGTCCTCATTAAGACGTACGTAGTTTTAGTAAATACGTCATTTTATTATCTTTTAGAGATGATGTTGCCTCCTTTATCTTAAAGTTTAAATATACGCAGTACATTACCACAAATTTCGATCTTAGCAATAAAACACACTACAAAAATTCTAAAAATGTATATTTGAATTTTTGTCATGTCTTTTATTGCAGATATCGGAAATTGTAATGTACTTTTGTATTATTGGTTTTAGTGAGCACATTTTTGTCTCTATTATTATTATATCTACTTTCTAATCCGACATAATGCTCTCTAATTCGCTCCATAGCCGTGTACATGAGTCAGTGAAAAAATATTTTATTTTCCCGCTGGGGAAAAATATTTTTAATCGCCTCGGCTAGCCTAACCAGCAATGATAGTTGGTGCCAGGGTGAAAGTAAAAGTGTGTTCTTCCGACCAGCTACAGGTTTCGAAGTGATTTTTTTCCAGAAAAAATCAAATCGAAAGCTCGTCCATGTAAAAGTCCAAGTGTGATTAATGCTCTGTTGCCCTGGTATTTTGTAAAATAAAAGGGCGTGCTTGTCACTTTTAATTGTAAACCGTCTGTTAGAAAGTAATTTATTAATAGACATGCAACAAAATGTGATTGAAAGCTCCGATTTATATCAAAGGCTTTTATAAAACTACGAATTAGACGTACAAAATGTACACATAACCGGTATAAATGGTATAATCGTCTGTGTTTTATATTTTCGTGGCCCTCCGTTAATTTTCGTTGAACGCTCCCTGGTATCACGGGCTATGCAATTTGACTAAGTGGACTGAGTTGAGAAAAAGTCGATGAGGGTTTACAAGCAACGGTACAGCTTCGTCCCATCAACGAGATCGTTATTCGGCTGCGTATCAACGTCGTAATAGCATTTCCTTCTTCCCATAACCTTCCGGTACCGCTCTCGCATTGAAAAACACAAGAGCGCGTCCAAATTTTCTTGCGCAAACAAGTACCGGGATAGACTAATTGATATTAAAATATACAGAATTATAATTCAAAGCGTCTAAACTTAAGAAATATTTTTGTTTTGTTAAGGATGTCCTGCTGGTGTAATACGCTTGGTCGCATACCCAAATATAACTGTCTCCCCGTACAAAATCGTATTTTATTGCAAAATCTATTCTTTAATCGTTTAAAACGCTTTTAGACTTTTGATGAAAATGTGATTCGTGGTAGTTTCAAGCGTTTCCATTAATTTTCTGTCCATAATTAGCGATTAAAAGTCATAAAATACTTCCTGGGATGTGTAAAATTGAAAACCCCACCAAAATACAGTATCGGGTTTTATACTCAATTGATTAAGCGGGAAACTTAAGTTGCCCCGAACCGCTCTGAAAATAATTGTTGTAAATTAAAAATATAAACCGCTTAAGGAATGCCTATGCGCTATCACACCAATATTGAACAAAGTATTAACTGGTTTAAAGCAAGAAACAGAGAAATATATAAGATGTGTGTTTTAAAATGCGGCGCGCTTATAGGGGAATTGGTTTGTTATGCAGCACTCAATATCAGCCTGGCGAGTTTCCGAGATTTTCCTTTAATTTTGCGTCACGTGAGACGAGTGGTCGGCGTTTGAAGTAAAAGACGACGCGAATAAATGTTGAAACATGGTCTTGTATTAATTGAGCCGCTTTAGCCTCTGCTATCCGCCTTCTACATCGAATGAATCGATGTAAATCGCTAACTAGGAATGAAAAGATACGCGCGAAAAAATCCCGAACACGAAAACGCGACAAACGCGAATCGATTCGGACGCGATTCGGGTCAATTACGCCCGCGTGGATCCGCGAAGTTGCTATTGACTAAGCCCGATCTAATGCAATTAGGTGCTGTGCTGTATACTACTTAGAACGAATACAAGCACCGCTGGCACGGGGTGATTGATATTAGGCCTGGTAAAACGCCTTTAAATAAAATACGTCGTCAAAAAGTACTTAATTTTATTAATTTCCTCTTATATTTGCTACGTCATCGATTGACGTCATCAGGACATCAAAAACACACGCCACTTGAGGCAGTCGAGCGCTACATGTGATGTCGGGTTGATTTTGGTTTTTAAAATAACTTTCGATGGACTTAAGTTTTCCTAATGGTCCTGGAACAGCAAAACATGGCTCAGCAGCTGTTCTTCAAAGTTACAAGTGAAACCCGATGCAGCTTTGTGACCTCAGAGCGCGCGAGGTGAGCTCACAAGCGTTATTATGACCTAACAATGCCCGGGTCATTGTCTTAACACGCTGAAAGCTGCCTGGCAGTGTAACCACTCGGTCCCTTTCAGCGGGTCGTGTTAGTTTATAAGATTTCTATGCGTCTCGTGGGACGGCTTGACCCATAAGAAGAGACATCGCAGTGTTCCCGGCGTTATTTTCGAAAGAAACCTGTTACCTGCGATGGATACGTCAAATGCCTGAGTGGCAAACACTGAAATACGAATTTACCAGCGCTTAGTGCTATTCCTATACAGTCGGTGGGAACGACAAACATGTTTCATGTAACAGAGAGCTTAAACAAGCCAACACAAGAAAATTAATGTTGTTTTTCAAGTTATACACGACTTATAAGACCCCACGCGTAGATTCCAACATAACACGGTCAAATTCAGCCAAGTTTAAACTGCAAATCTGACCTGTATTTCACGCTCTGAATCCTTGTTACACATCTAAGTTTAGCCAAAGGAGGGTGGAAATCCGGCATGACCAGTCATTATCTAACTTAGCTTTGCCATGCGGCATTTATCGGCTAAATCTTTTATGACATTTGTTTAGGCTTGACCGGCAAGAGGTCCGGTGTTGTCAAATCATCTTCTCACAGTTCCCCTTTATATATTTTAGGTTCCTGTTTGCATATTTTATATACCTTAGTTAAAACACTAATGAGTATTATTGATCCTACGTCGGTAAGTTTTGGTTACGTTAGGTTTGGCGTAAATTGGTGTCATTAGTTTTCGAACTTAAAATTTTCTCTTCCTTTTGTTTAACAGTTAAAGAGTTGGACAATTTTCAAACAATGCAATTAATTGATAAATTTGTCGAAATCCTAAAATATCAACAGCAGCAGGGTTCATATAGAAAAGTTTCTAATCTTTTGAACTTTGGTAGATTTGTAAATAACCCTTTGGTAGATGTTTAAATGATTCACTATTTCAATGAATATACTTGGGCACATGGGACACATTGAATGTAATGTTTCCGATCGTGGTAAAAGGCCGAATAAGGTTTTAAATTAACTGGTGAAAAGTTACCCTTACATTGCCGCATTTACAAACTTTTTTTTAAGAATTTTATTCCTGGATTGTTTTTATTTAACTCGTACAGATCAATGTACTTTGGTGTAATGCTCAAGAAATTTCTCAGCGATTTTGGCTTTCGTGTTATCCTGACAGTTTTGGTGCCGCCTATAATTCTCGTTCAGGTTTCAGTTGAAAGCTGAATTACTGCAGCAGACACTTCCAATATTCGAATTCCACGCGTACCCCCGTGCTGTAGGAATTCGTTGGAATATCGCAACACACATTGCGGCTATAATTAAACTCAGCGTGTGGTTGTATATACATCTGTATCTCACAAGGGCTGATATGTATACCCTGTGTTGGACATCACGTTACGTTCACCCGCACCCATGCTTCTCTGTTTCAAGTCGGCGTTTTCGTTTTTTTAAGTCCATGTATTTCAATCAGATTGCTATAAACCGTGCTTATGCGACCACGGATTGGCAAATTGGGATGTTATCGCCGACTTTGATATGGTTTTAGTGAAATTGAAAGTCCCTCTAAAGTAAGGGGTCGGAATTAATCCTATAACCCTTCTAATTGACGCCCTGACGCGGTTAATTAATTGACAAGTCTTTGTCGGTTATTTTATCCATGCCAATTGAATAAAAGGAGACGAATTTAAATCCAGTTTAACCGGATCCTTCCTTTCTTATTCCGCACACACGGAAATACGGATTGTAACGTCATAATACAGCTAATGACGTAATAATGCTGGGCAGCGGATTTGGACTGGAGTTAAGCTGCGTTTATTACGTCATTAACCACCCATTGTTTTATGCGGCGAAAGAACAGAGTCGGAAGCTGGTTTTAGATTAAACGGAAATTTGCGGCGTTTCGCGCCTTGTGGTTTAGTAGAACACGCCTATTGTTACGTGAAATTTGAAATTGGATCAAAAATCGCTGCAGTCGCACGAGGAATTGAATCAATCCAAGACATATGGCACTTTGTGACGTCTTAATGCTATTATTGTCTCGCTCGGCACGCGCGATACCCTCGAAACTGTTAATTGGATGTGGTTGGTTGGTCATCGGGTGTAAACGAATCATTCGACGGCAATTAGAGCCTGGCCATCCCGCGGCGCGAACCTCCGGCCACGATCGCATATGTGCCGATGTTGCCGCTTCGCATCGGATATGCTTCAATCCTGCACCACCACTTTTCAACTGGAAACACTGATCATTCCATCTTTATTAACTTACGAAACGGCACCGGTCGACAATCAATCATGGTGAGGTCATAATAGACAAAAACAAGTGACAATAGCTTGGTCCAGTTGTAAAAATATATGACGTCACAATAAATAGATTCCAGTTTACCTCTGTGATTTCACAAACTATTCTTAACGCTTAGCGATTAGTTACAAAAGAAATAACTCCTATTATGACGTAACAGGGTTGAACTTGATTAATTTATTGTCGCAACAAAGAAATCGATTTGTAATCGCCCGTAATTCCGACGCGTTATGATTGTTCGCTTACTGTCGCGTCACAATGCGCGGGACGTCGAGAGTTGAAAAGTTCACGAGCGGATATCTATTGTAATTAGATTCTCGGACAATCGTTTATTGATGTGCGAACAATCGGTCGTCATTATGACGATGGCCTTGATTATTACGCCACGGCAACGAGGGAAATGGTGTCCTTTTATTTCCGCTGCGCTCGCGATTCAACCATTATGACGTCATCGAAAGCAATTTGACATTGGAATTTAGCAGTAGATGGTGTAAAAAGCGGTGTAGTAGATAATTCTACTATTTCGCATGTTTTTTTTTATCTACCAAATCTACATTTTGGGTGTTTTTTTGTTTAATATAATAATAACCAGTGTAAACCACCAATTAATAAATGGGCCAATCCCGATCTGGATTGTTGAAGTTAACCCTGCCACGTTGGGTTGGGTGCTAAGCTACCTTCCCAAGTTATTTGGATATAAGGCTCGATTGAACAGGTGCTGTGCTTGTCAAGGTCGATCGATGGACAGCACGCGAGTTCACTCGTATCTCGCGAGGTTTTTCAGCTTTAACTGCAGCCACCATCACAATTATCCGAACAACTTCTATATACAATGTAATAAAATGCCCCAAAGATCCGGTGCCGTACATTTTAATCCGATTAAACCCCCTATAAGTTCAGGCTTCGTATTACAGCGGAGCTACCTGCAAAAATAAACATTTTCCCGCGCGCCGCATTTACAATTACTCCTGACTTTCACGCCCCGTAAATATTTATCTCACTGTGACACAACAACCACTCGGATGACATGTAATCGCCATTTATGACATCATAACGAACAAGGGCAGATAGTGACTGTTTACGCAAGAATTAATGCGGTTTGATTTAACTTTATTAACAAATAATCGTTCAGAGAGATTCCGCGAACAGATTGGCTTACTCTTCTGATTTTAAAGCCACATTATGGTCTTAAGAGTTCATCTGATAATTTCTCGTTGCGTCTGTTAAACTCGAGGTGTTTTGACGATATAAGTGGTCCAGTTTAATATACAGGAATGCGGTAAGGGTTAACGAGGCGATCAAATGATAGCTACATCTCGATACGTAGACATGACTTGGCATTTGTACCTCAAACAACGGCACCTCGGTCAACCGGCAGTTCAACATGTTGGGCAGGGCGCTATGGGTATTCCCTTAACCCAGAGATAAACTTTAGCATCCTGCTGCCTTTTCCCCTGGTACTCTTCTTCCTGAGTTCACTTTTGACGCCCGAAAAGAAACGCGCATCACAAATTTTAGGTTTGAAATAAAAAAAATGTATGGAGGGCAAACATGGCCATATGGCCGCGCTTATAAAGGTGGGATGCTTATTCAAGCAACGTTTTTTCATTCAATTCCGGCGCCTGCATCGGTTAAAAGCAGCAGAGTCTATTAAAAATGATACATGTTCTGGAATTCTAATTGTCTCATAAAAATGTCATTGTTTCGTAATAACCGGACATGGCTTTTTTCAAACTCGAATTTAGTTCCAGAATCTGACTTTTATGACGTCATTTACGAGCAGAGCGCGGTAACAGGCGAATCGAATTTCAACCTTATGTAAATCGAGAACAAGCAGCCCATGTTGGCGGGTAATTACTCACCCATTATACGAACACCACCCACAACATCTACCCATCGTAACCCCGCAAGCCCTTCCATTTTGGGCCATGTCCACAGTTTTTTTTCAAACGTCAAACGTCCAACATTTATTGGGTGCCCTACAGAATTAATAGGCAAAACCGGTCGTAAGCCACTTTGTAACTTAGTTTTATATGCATGACGGATAGCTCTCTTCGATAAGAAATTGTGATTGGAGAAATCGGTGTTGAAACGGTGACTAAACCCATTTGGCGACACATACGTGAGGGTTTGGCTTTTTCTATGCTTTTTGGTAGAGCGAAAGACTATTAAAAAACCACACCGGAACTGGATTAAAACAATATAACCGAGTTGGTGCAACTAGACTACCCGGAACTACAGTAGTTTTCCGCCCGCCCGACAGGTCGTGGTTGCTACTACAGCTAGATATTCAGGTTTATTTCTGCTGTGATTGGTTTCGTGTTTGTTATCTTGGGATTATGGCGTTTCAGTTGGCACTATTGCAAAAAGTCCCATCGCGTAATAAACAATGGGATTATTCTAATAATAACGAGCCCTGTGTCCCATTTTCGCGTCATTTCCGCTCCGAGTTCCAGATCCGCAGAACAAATATCCGCAAATCGCGATACCCGCTGTTACAACAACTGGGGCCACATTATTACGTTACAATGTTGCAATTTTAAGACATTCCCGTTTTCCTTTGTTGCGTAATCGTTCTAGTCCGATGACGTCATAAAACTTTGGGCGCGAATTTCTAATGGAATCTAGAATCGTAAAAGTGTCGCGATTACGCTCTTTTCTTTATCCTAATTGCTCGTTGATTCGCGTTAGAACACGATTGCTTTGTTCCTACTGTGACGTCACGAACAGAACGACCGGCCGTAAACTCCCCGCATCTTTATGACGTCATAAACAGCAGAAACAAGTTGTTAAACACAAGTTCAACTGTACAGTAATTAGGCAGCGCGCTTAATTCGACACCCAAATCTAAAATAATGTTCTGGTTGTTTGTTTAAGACAATCTATAATATTTATGGCTTGTTTATTTATGATTACGCTGTAAAGGTGCCTGTTTATTTCTTTGAATGGGCCAGCATGCTCATAACTCAACATAAAATTAGCTTTGCGGTAAAACAATTAAGCACAACAAACAGCAATTACAGGCGAACAACTAGCGACCCCCGTATACGGCCATTGTTTATGTAACAATGCCATTGTCAGTCACTGTTAAGACGCGAGAGGTCACTGTCCCAAGGCCACAATCAAACAAAGACAGATAATTATAGTAGTTAGCGATAAACGCGATTGCAAAGCAATAAATCATCCTAAAACTAACTCTACATCGAATTTGTAGTTTTACAAGATTCTTCTTAAATTTGAGTTGGTTGTTTTAAACTCAAGTCACCACCACAAATCAGATAAAGAATAAACAATGCCTACCTGCATAACCGCTCCGCATTGAAAGTTTGACTTTTCTGTGACGTCTGCATAAAAATTCGCAACAATTGCTTATCAGTCGTTCAACGTCAGCAATCTCTATTTAGTTATTTACTGTTAGAATATAGTTACCAACACTCCGTGTGTGCTTGGTTCGCAACCACGTGATAATTCTGCACGTTGATTCGACATTATGACGTCACATTGGAATTTTTATTAATTTTATGTTTAACTTAACGAGCTCGCTTCTTTAAAAAAAAATCTGAGCCGTGGTCGTGTTTTCACGTGACACTGATGGAGCACGTCGATATGTTTATGTCGTAACAATTTGTTTCGTGTTTGTCGCTCTTGCAGCTGTCCCAAACACTTTGTTAGTGATCGGTATAAACAAAGCCCGCTATGATGTAATAATAGCGAGCCAAACAGTCTTCGATCATCTGTACATTTAATATCTGGTATTTTTGGGGGGTTTTATATTACGAATGACAAAGTGTCGGTAGAGATGATGTGTACAGTCTTGTGAAAATGTTACAAATGGCTGTTAACATGTCTCAAACTTGAGTCGTTGTAACTATTGTATTTTCCGGTTGATTTTACTTTCCACGCTCTAATGTGAAGCTGGGGTCGTAACCTTTTCACGCCAACCAGCTGTCCTGTTCGTATCCAATTCAAGTTCACCTCTTATCCGTTCTAAATATTTAGCCAAGTTCTGATGGAGCCTGGCATTTACACAACGATTGACACCGAAACGAAAGCGTGACTAAACGAGGATAAACACGGAACGATGTGAAAAATTCTTATCGGGGCTGTCCGGCACAACGGACACGAGATTTGTTGTTTCATCCATGTCCAGTTTGAAAACTGAAGTCTAAACTACGGAGAAGAGGTGATTTACGCCGACTTTCAGATGGCTGTGTTGTAACATGACTGCAACATTGATGCTCTACAAAACAGCAAACGCAGGATAATGATAATAATAAGCTGTGACATGAACCATAAATATAGACGGACTGACATTTTCTGCAAACACGTGTTAATTTTAAAACCGAATGACCGAATGATTTATCGGAATCAAACCGCATTACTCTTTATATGTCGAATCATGATTTGTATATTTGATTTTCCATAATGATATGGTGACCACCGTTGATTAGGATTGTGTGGAGAAATTCGTTTGCGCATATTTTGTCGTTGGTGCAACACTAAAAGGGGGAAAGCGGGAAGGAGGGAGGGAGGAAAACCTCTCACCACAACTATGGAAATTAATTTTAACCCATTCCTAAACACTAATCTCAACTCCAGAACTAACCCTAACTCTAACCCGATGTTTAAAACTAACTCTAATGCGCTAAACTTTTTAGTGTGCAGTTTCCCTCTTTCCCTAATTCCCGGTTTCCCTCCCTTTAGTTTCCCCCCGTCGTTGTGCTGGTTTCATCTTGTTAAGCAATCAACCAGAATCTATCAGTTGTGTTTTCATTCGGTCCGTGCCAGTTTCACTTCATACCGGTTGGTTGTATTGAAATTATTTTCAGAATAAACACAAATATACCAAATGAAACTTTCTATTTATCGAGAGTACTCGATAGGAATAACATAGAACATAAATAGTGATAGAAACAGTATAAATAGCCAGATGTTTAACTGCAAATGTCGCTACAAATCTAAATCCGATTAACTCGGATGCGACCTGCTCCAGATGTGTTTTGTAAACAACACTTCTCAAGAGAAATTTAAACCCGAAGTAAATCCGCCAAAATCCTCCAAGATCCAGCATAATACCTCTCTTATTGACGCGTTGTAAATTCTTGCCTTGATTTGACTTGATTGCCAACTGGTTTCGACTCATCTTTTACACAACATTTGTCTTTAAGAGAGAGAAAGTAGTCATTTAACCAAAGGAACCACAAGTACATTACAGCACAAATTTGTTTTCTCTACTGTTGTCATTCTCAAAATAGGTTGATAAAAATACTCTTGTCTCCCTAAAAATATATTGAAAGCTAATATTAGGAACACGTTCGAAAGCTTAGTATGCATTTTGTACTTTAGTACATATTCATAGAGTTTTTGTCCAAGCAAAATACACAAAGATCCGACATTTTGTGGTTAGACTCTTTTTAAAATACAATTTGTGCCAAAGTGTAAATAAATTGTGAGACCCTTTTATCGCTATATCATGTGGAATTTTGTGTGTATTGTTTTTAATTGAACACACTGATTTAAAAACGTCATTCTACATAAAATGAGCCGCATTTTCGCACAACGCCCATACAACCTTTCGCACGTGTATTATGAACTAGAGTAAGCATGTCAGATTTCTAATTCTCATATGTGATTCCGGTTCAACTCGAAAATACGTGTAAGTTCCAAATCCGACCTTCACGAAACAAGGACAGGTCTTGTATGTATCAAGAATGTTAATTCCTCAATGTTATACATGCAGACCTGACTAACCTCCGTTACAGTTAGCCGGAAAACCTAGAGATTCAGCTGAAGTTATACCGCGCCAGAGTTGTTTCTGTAGTTTGAGTGATTGGTTCCCTTTTCTTGGAAACTGCGAGGTTATGTTTGGTACCGAAACAAGCGATTATCAGAAATTTACAAAAAACTCGTGTTCTCGGAGGTCGCATGCACCTGGCGACCGCGGAATCTCGATTTTCCCTTATCAACTTCATTTATTACATCATAGTGATAAATAGCTCTAAAAACGAGGTTTTGCGGTAGATTTTCCTCGCTAATCCAGCGATTTTTACAATGTTGGGGGAAGGTTATTAAAAAACGGAACAGTATTGCTTTTGTAATCCAATAAGCCATTACACAATATCGTCTGTAAGTTTATAACAATAGACCCTTGCACCGTCACGATATCGGTGTTGTGACACCACCAGGCTTAGCGTGACGTCACGAAGTTTATTGTGACGACACAGAACGAGGCTTGTAATATTAAACATGCGGTATGGTTTAAACCAAACTCTCGACGTCGTTACCTTAACACAAACAATCACTCCGTTCAAAATCGACCCACCATCACAACATACTCGAAATTTTAATATTTTCTCAAGTTTGTGGTCAAACTTAATCAGATAAATCGAGGTGTTTGATTGCATACATGCAAACACGCCTAAACCAGCGCCTGGATAAGAGCGTCGCCTAAACATTCGCGACGGATGGAATTCGTGATCGCGCGCGTGTTAGTCATCCTCTAGTTTATTCAAGCGAAGTATAAATCCCCACACACTGTATATCTGACGCGTGATGTTTCAGGACAAACAATTTTTAAAGTATTGCATACAATACGTTCGTTTACAATGTCCGATTCCCCACCCCCCCACCTGTGTATCTGATCCGCACGAGATAAAATTTTGACACTCCATAATATCACGCTTGTTGTTGGTCGATTGTTTGCGGACATATCGGTTTGTTTCGTCACACTCATTTGTTTGTTATTTGTTTATGTCGTCACGACCAGTCGCACCTTCACGGACAAAATTGTGACGCGTGCAATGTATATTGTAGAAACAAACCCAATCACACTGCCATTAATGTGTTTTTGCAAGTTCGGTCCCTGATTGCAATGATGATAAATTAACGCTTGTTAATTTGTGTTTTATTCTTAACGGAATCGTTTGACAGCTTTACATTTTCGACACAACAGGCATCTTATGCCAGTCACTGTAGCCCTTTTAATCCGCGATTATCGCGACAGCTTCCCATGTATGTTTGCTCGTTCTGACGTCATAAACAAGAGCTGGTAGACTCGCCGCCGCTTTGACTTGTAAAAACTCAAAAAGCGACAACGGCGAAAAATTACTCGACAGGATGCCGACATATTAGTTCCTGTTTTCATTTTTTCACGTCTAGTCTGGTACCATGTTAAAAATGTTGTTTTTGCTGGTAAAATTTCATTTGTGTGAAAATTGCATAACGCCATTTACAAGCATTTCCAGTTCGGGGTATAATGCAGGAAATATAACATTATATGACGCATGCTTTCAAAACTTTATGTGTTTTTTCATAGTAAAACTTATTAAGTACACTAGCATGTTCTGTCGATTATTAAATATATATAATATTATACGCAATCAATAACTCATTACTATTGGTTTAAATCAGAAATACTTTATTACATTTTATTTCTAATACTTTTTTTTCACATAGCTTTAACGCCAGAAAACAAATATAAAAACCGTAAACGTCATATGCACATACCATAGGCAACATGTTTGTAAAGCTGTTGCCCAACTATGCAAATATCAATTGAAAATTAGCATGTTGTGTGACTAGTTACTGTCAAGGTTAGCTCAACAAGCCCGTTGCTAGTTGTTTACAAGCTTTTCTCTTGACACCTCTTCACGTGATCTCATAATTAGGACCGGTGTTGCGAAACAAAGCGGTTTGTGACGTAAATAAACCCGTTTCTAATTAGGTTGTTGTACAATAATGCAAGGCGTTGCCAGTAACGGATTGCTGTCCGATTATAACACCCCTGTAAGTATTCTGTCTCACACGGCTGCAATTAGTCCAACAATCAATAGGCGTTGTCCTTATTAAATTCCCTAGGTAATATGTTGTCCAAGTTGTAACATTTGTCAAAACTTCTAACAATATTTGTTCAAATAAGTACGATGGTCAGTTAATATAGTAAAGTAAAAAATAAGATTGTATCTTAACACAATTGTCAAGCAATATATTTAAAAAAAGTCTATTGCGTAAGATTTGAAGTCAAACGCTGATTATTTTATATCTGGTGCATTTTTACTTAATACATTAGTTTTAAACAAAAAGTAACTTGCAAATTTGGGGAAATGTGTTTTTGATATTTTTCGATTATGAATTATTCAACTATTATGACATCATGTTTCGAGTATAAACATCGGTATTTCGCGTTTCAACGATCGGCACCTGTTTCCATTGTTTACATCATAGTAATGACTGTCATTTAATTAATACTAGGCTTAAAAATTAATGGCAATTTATAGGTCTATGTTGAATTCGACTCCAAATTAGATATTTAAATCACAGTAATGGTAAACTGAACAGACACTGAAACAATTTTTTGTATATCCAGTATAGCGGGTATACAATTTATTGTAACAAATCGTCAAGTTACTGTACAATTGATTCGATAAAGAAATGGCACTGATTGGCAGTTGGTGCATAAAACCGAACATTATCTTTAGTATAAGCGTAATGCAGGCCTTAAGCCTCTTCGTAAAATTTCCAGACAGATTTTATATAAATCTGGGTATGTTTAACAGACTGGCTGTTTCGGTTTGTATTATAGGATTGTTACAATGTAAATTACTCGGAAACGCACGGTGGTTTGAGCTGATAATATACGTCGGACAGTACACCTGTAGTACAAGATAGCTAGTTCCCGGGGCAATTTCACGTAATTTAATATTCCAGAAAGTTACCCCTTTATTATGGCATTGTGGAGCAGCGATTTGGGTCTCTTAACCTCCCCCCATTCGTGACAGAAGAGATACTGAACCACCGAACCGAAAACGAATCCAAATTGGATTTACTTCATCAAAAGCTTGTTATCAATCTCTGCAACAATACTCGTCGACGTGGGAACTTCAAAACAAAATTGCGAGTTGCGTAGACCTAAGTTTTGTAATAGAATTCCTTTGTATGATGTATAACTGTATGGATTGGTCAGGAAATAATTTAAACTGTTCAATGCCCGGTTACAGATATTGTATTTTTAACTTCCTGCTCGACAAATCCATGGTTCAACTTAGTTCAGCAGCCAAGAACTGCTAAAAAGTTTCTTAAAATGTACAATTACTGAATTTGTTTGTAGTTGTATGTTTAATCTAAAGAAATGTAAACAATCAAGAAGCATGTGGGATTATCGACATGTAAAATTCTCCATGTAAAAGTAACTTTTTGCTATAGTGTATAGGACTTACAATGTAGTCGTTGATTTACATCTTTAAAATGCCTTTATTCTAGAATAATTCACTCAATGTAAAAACTATTTTTTTATTTGTGTTATGTATTCCAATTAACATAATGTACATTTGGTATCACAGCGCGAATAATTCTCAAATGTGCAAATAAAGTCGGTTTATTCTTTTTCATTATGTTGTTTTTAAAGTGAACAAACTTTTTTGCACCGGAAAGGGTTTGAGTCGATTAATAATTTGTAATTTAGCCGCGAATTTCATTTGAATGGACATTAAAACACATAGGAAGGGGCATACATTATTTATGCGCGGTGAGGTAAGCTTACCAGCCGCGCCGCGCTACAATCTATCTCGATATAGTGCTTATAAATCATTAAAGCAACGATTTGACATCAAAATCTTATAATCGTGGGAAAAATACTGGCCGTTGTGTAAAACCTGGAATTTAAAATGAGCTGATCTGATACCGAACAATCCTGATTATGACGTCAAAATAAAAGAAATGGGAGAACAACTGTATTATGGTGTAATAGAGCATGCCTGTAAACATATTTATGAAATATTAAACATAAAAGCAAATAATTACTTACAATTTTTGGTTCCTATATTCCATGCAACACAAGCACAGCCAAGCAACTATCGGCTAAGTGATCGACTACGGATATTTAATTTATTGATCTACCATCCAGGAATTTAAACGACTGTGCAGTCCAATGGGAATGGCCGGATGATACAATTTTAAACACCATGGCGTTAGACAGAGTCTGCCTCTTGTATAACTAACCGCCCAACAGCTATAGTTTTGGAATCGGACTATAACTTTTTTATAAAACAGTGCAAATTATTATCAATAAAATTGGCAATAATTCAGCAATCTAATAGCACAAAACTACGATTAATTATTGTACAATAAAAAGTACAATAAAACAGGTGAGGTTGATTTTCCAGGTAATTACTTGAAAACTTAAACCAACTCTAAAGCCGCGTACATAATGATAAGTTTTTTTAAAAAATAAAAAAGGTGAATTTAAAGTCAAAATAAACAATAAAGTTATACTAACGTCAGCCAAGAGAAATTGTTGAAGCATTATATTGCAATTTAACAGTCCAACTATCGGTGTGGATTTGTATAAATTAAGAAACGCCAGGACATTAAAAGTTGAATACTGCATTTTAGTGTCTAAGCATCGTAAAAAGGATTTCTAATTCGCAAAGCTTCAATATACTTTACTTCAAGACAGGGTATAATTATAGACAGGGTTTATAAGTTCAATTTATGGGTTATTTTATTTGAAATACTCCGTTTTGTTGTTAAAATCACGAAAATGCCACAGTGGCTGCCACATGTTTATTAAAAATAAATCGATGTATATTATATCTCTGGCCATATATTTATTAAAATAATTTCAGCTCTTTAAATCCACTGCAGACTTATGCATTTTTAAAAAGCACTCTGTCTCAAAGGTTCAGTGAAAATTATTTTTATCATCTTTGGCAGTGTTTTGATCCGAAAACTCATTTTTTCCATGCATATAGTGACATGTGTAATCAGTTTAACCAACAGCAATAATCATACTCAATGCTATGCGCCAACATGTTCACTTTAGGTGCCCATATTCCAATCTACTAACTGGCTTCTTGGTTAAACCGCTGACAAGTCTACCTTAAAAATTATTCATGAACTGATAGGTGAAGAGAGACATGGGAAGGTCTTGTAGAATATTTTATTTACGTGCTTAAGGACGAATAAAAGAAAATCTCAATGAACTTTTCGAACAAACAAACACGATGTGTAGGTGTCATACATAATAACACATCAATTACGCCATTGCAACTTAGTACACTGTTGACTTGCGAGGGTCTATCATGCTCAAACCAGAATTGTTTGTGGTCTCTCGCCGCAGGATTCGAACTCAAAACCATCCTGCTTGAAGCAGGTCTGGTTTCTATCAAACTTGAATTTCCCTTCCCTATCCATTGGTTCGCGTGGCGTGAGATAACATCTTGACGATTCGTCAGAACCAGCTGTGAAGTTCTTAGTGCTCGTTCGAGTCACTATTCGACGTGTTTGGACTGGAGTTTCTTCTGCGAAGAAAACAAAACGTTAAATCTTTGTTGTTAACAACTCTTCTAAGTTTACACACAAACTGTATAGGAATGCAGTAATCCTAACGCGGTTAGTCAAGTATTTTAAGCTTTAAAACCAGTTCCAAATAGGTCAATGTGTTAAAAAAACTGTTGTAATTATCTCACAGTGTACAGTTATTTTTAATTAAATATTGTAATTTTGTAAAATATACACGGAACTGTTTTAAAATTAACACAGAACTCTACAGTTTCTTAACTTAAGTTTTACATTTGTTCAGAAGCATTGCTCAAATTTACCTTGCGTGCGTTATTTCCATTGGTGCGTCGTGTGACAGAGGTGATCTTTCTGACGTAATACTGATTTTGTCGGAGCTCTGCGACTTGCGCGAATCTCTGGCGGATTTTTCGTGCCGAGCAGCGATGATGTCGGAGAACCGGGGGAACGAATGTGGCAGCCTTGTCCCGTTTGGGTGAACTTTTACACCTTGGGGCGAAGGGGGAAAGTCCCATTAAGCGGGGGTTTCCTGGGTGCATAGCTAGTTTGTGTTGTAGCATGCCCCCGACCCATTGTTGTACGTTCGGGATATCCTTGTTTTCGCAGTGTGGTGTAGGTGGGCTAAGAGAGGGAGCTTTCTTGGGGTGGTGGGGGGTGTGTTTCGGACTATCTCGGCTTGTTGCGACGTCGGCGATCGACCAGATCTTTGGTTTCGGCGGCGTTGATGACGTGGAGGTCTCCGCTGGTTTTGATGACGTGGGCGGTGACGTAGAAGAAGCGCTGGGCGATGGGCTCGCATTGCTGCTGGTGGATAAAGCGCGCTCGCCATGGAAAGGATAGTTCGGCATCTGCTGCAATGCGTGTTGGTAATGACGCTGGGCTTGCTCGTTCAGCGCCGCCATGACGTGGGGCGGGAGGGGATGTCCCCGTGACGCTGCTATCAGGGAGGCAGCTGCTGCGTGGTTGAACTGGCCCGCCGTGGAAGTGGGGCGGCGCTTGGCTGCTTGGAACTTGAATGTGAGGCGGGAACGGGATTCCGGGACGCGCTTGCACAGGTGGGGATATGTTAGTTCTGACTGCTGGTGAAGATCTCGGGTTAGCGTAGGGATGGACACCGTGTTTGACGAAATGACCGTTGCCGATTCGACTTCTGGATTCATCATTGCTCAGCGATCTTGAAACTGCAAAACAAATGGTCATTGTTACGTCACGTAGTGTGAAAACAACACTGACAAGGCATCGATGAAACGCGCGAAACTTTGCTTGAACCCGTGCCGTATGAGTTGACCTTTCGGTGAACCTAACCTTCGATTGAACCGTGTCCATCGGCCTGGGAATACGATCCAACGGATGCTGGAACGCGAGCTTAATCCCTACATGAACTTCGACGTGATGACGTGGCCTTTAGTTTGATTATGACATGACAAAGCCGATAGTGACGTGCGGTTTAGCGATTCTGAAGTGTCGATTGCTGTTGCTAGCTAACCATTGAGTTGTTTATTGTTCGAAGACAATGGCAACGCGACGTTTGTTGCTAATTATGTCGCCTTCAAGTACAGAAACACTTTGTTTGCAAATAATCATTAACAATCAGCTTGTTTGTGAAGTTGTCAACGGGCAAATCGGTGATTATGTACCAGATCGCTTGGAGGTACAAAATCCAAAGTTCGGTTATTACGTCATCGCGGCAAACACCGACCGCCATTTTAATTCGAAATACGTAACAAACAAAATCGAGCGGAAGCAATTCGGTCGCTTCTATTTTAACATTCGAATTGAACTCGGTTATTGTGATGTAGCAATTGGTTACGCCATTTTGAAACCACAATAAACGCGACTTTCGATTAGAAATCGGATTTTTTAATCGCGGTTTACCTAAATGCACTGCGAAAGCGTTTATGTTTACCAAAAGCGCTTTAATCAATTAGTGCTTATTACTGAGATATATGTGGCGCGTAAAAGCAGGTGCCCTTTACGTTAGCGAATCAAAAAATTATACTTACAAACGAAATATAAAAATTTTAATTGTTTTGATGCTGATAAAATAAAATCGCGGCTTCAAGAGCAAACTCACCTAAACTCGGAGGAGATTTTCGTTTTTCCTCCTCTTTTGCTCTCCTATCTTCTCTTGCATCGGAGAAGCCGCCATCCGACAAATCGCCTCCCATTTCCACCAATCTCCCGAAATCTCTGTCGTCCGCTCCTCCGACCGGCGACGACGATCGGCTGGTGTTACCATGGTTGCCTACGTCATCAGTGACATCATCGTCGTCGTCATCTTCACCGCAGCGGTTGCGAGGGGACCAGGTCATTTTGTTTTCCTTTTTTAATCGACGTCGAGCGTTAGCGAACCAAGTGGAAACCTGAACGAAAAGATAAATTTACTTTCAAAATAATTCTCAACTTAATCTGTGATTCTGTACAAAAAAAACGTAAAAAGCAGTCATTTGTGAGTATAGCTCTAGTTGTGACAATGGGTTCTATCTCCAGTTTGAACTAAAATTTTATCAAATTTCCATACCCAGCAGGAATAAATGTGAGTGAAATCAGAACTATTTGGTAATGGAATTCAAATCTGCCCTGGTATATTTATGGTTTAACAGAAACGGACAGTTGAAACTTTATCGCGACTAGTGTTAAAAGCCATACTTTTAAAAAACTTACTTGAGTAAGAGTCATCTTCGTTATGATAGCCAGCATTATTTTCTCCCCTTTAGTGGGGTACGGGTTCTTTCTGTGCTCGTTCAGCCAGGCTTTTAAGGTCGATGTGGTTTCTCTTGTTGCGTTTTTACGGCGAGCTCCGTCGCTAAGACCCATGGGTCCGTATCTAGAAGAAATAAAATAAAAACATAAACTTATTTTACTTGTTAAATATTGTTAAAAATTAATATTTTTTAATATTGGCATTTTTTGGAATAATACTGTGTTTCGTTTTCGACCGAAGACGTGTAAATAAAAATTTACATGTTTCTCTTTAAGAAACGATTTGCATGGTAAATTTCCAAATTAAATTGCCGATAAATACACTGCTACTGTTAGGCGGCACTTAAACATACCACTATACTTTTAAATTGTACTGTAAGCTTATACAAAGTCAAAACAAATTCAATTCAACTAGACTTACCCATAACCACCGTAGTGCGCTGCCATCGACGGATCGTAGTAAGCGGCCGCGGCGGCTTGGCTCAGTCCGGCCCGCCAAACGTCTGCGTTTTCACCCGGTCCCTGCAGAATTTTAAAGATTAGAATTTTTAAAACTTGTGCACGATTTTAAATTCAAGAAGCATCTTTTATTAATTTTTACTAGATTTTTACCAATTTTCAAAATCTTTTGTCTGTGTATGTTTGTTTGTTTATCAAAGAAGTTTAGAACAAATTAAAACAACTATTTAAATATGTTGCCTCTTAAAATCTATTTATAATTTGCAATAAAATTGGACGTTGACCAGATTAATTGCAAAAAATATTTGCCATTAATATGACTGGCTATTTTGAGAATTCTGTTTTTAAGTCGAATTTTTCAGAATCCGCCATTTTGAAAGCTACCCCGGGTATAATACTCAAGATTTCGCTACTTTTAAACCTTTTCATCCGAAATTTCAAAACTTACCATTGTGGGGTAGAAAGCTGATGGGTCAGTGGCGGCCGCTACCGCTGCAGCAGCTGCTGGGTTGTAGGGTAAGTACCCCGGAAAAGCAGGGGCGCCGTACGGGGGTTGGTACATCGGAAACCCGGGGATGCGAGCGGCGACAAGTCGGGCGTCCATCTCTCGTATTTCGCCCGAACTGTTGATAGTTGCGCCTGTTTTTGGAGCTGAAATTACGGTAAAAAATATTAAAATATTTATCCATTTAATCTAATCATAAAACAGTAGAACGTTCTTTCATAAAAAAAGAGTAATTTTCAATAAAAAATCTGAAAGGATTATTAACACATACCCTTTTGACTTTGCGGATGACGTGAAATGCCTGTGACGTAATAATCCAACTTCAGTGATTGTAATCCAACTTAGTTCAGTGTTCAGTGAATCAAGCTATTCTAGAATTCTGGAAGTAAGCAGCTGAATTAGAATACGTAACAATAGGCATTGGTGGTTAACTATGGCTGCACTAACTCTACACCCTGCCGCCCTAAAGTCTAATTACTGAGAGTGGCAAATAAAATCGCTCTTTCGCGACTAACCGCCTCTACCCCCCAGTCACCAAATAAGACTGGTGAGCGATCCTATTCGGCGTTCCCGCTTCGACACCGCGTCGCGTCCGCTTCTTTTTTCGCGACTCTCGCCGAAAGTTATTGTTGCTACTGTCTTATTGTCGCTTCCGCTGCTCTTGCCCGCCATCTCGCGAGTGAAGATATTCCAGATTTGCGAGGCCGAGTTAAAATAATAATCCACCGCGAACTCGACGCGTAGTGCTCTGTATCGCCACCTCTCGGATATATATTTGCCAATTCTTACCGCGAATATGAACACAATACACACATTCGTATACACTGCACAACAACCGCATAACCTGCCTTACAGCGCCACAACCCTTTGTACAGCATAAATAAACCTGTGTATCTGATCCATTTTAGCCTAATTTTTATCTGCGTTCTGTAGTAAATAGAAGGTAAATTTGTGACTCATTTACCAAATCCTTACTTCCGAATAAAGTTATTAACTGGGTAGCTCGTTTCTAAAACTTTAAATAAAGTTCCGATGCTACTAACTTCACAATTCGTAACAGTTGTCGAATGAAGTAACAAACGGTGTCTCCAACTGATAAAGCGATTCGCGCTTTTCTTCTTTTCGGCTTAAACCTCACTGTTACGTCACACAGAGATCGCCCCCGACGCGCCGGCAATGCTTACTTGTTAATTGTGACATCACTAAAACAATAGAGCGCTGTAGACCAGCCATCCAGCCGTGCCGCAACGAGCGAAGGCGGGCAAACGGGAAGGATTAGTGCTCCGGTCAGAAGGAAACAATCAGACAGGGATTATCGCACCCTAAACAACAACCGAAATCGCAAAAAGTTTAGAAATTTAAGTCACTCGCAGCCCAACAATATCACAAAATTAATCACGAAAACAGATGTCATGAAGGTATAACGCGCTGAAACTACTGAGCTAATTGTTTTTATACCCTCAAACAAAGCGCTGAATCACGTTGTTACGATGTACGTCCGCAAAAACCACCGAACATAAAAGTTTTGATTTTTAAAATATGGCGCAGATTGGCAGATGATGCTTTTCGCATAATTTTGACAAAAATACCCTGTACTATTATACACTGGCGCGGGGTAAACAATACAAAGGTCAGACTCGACAATGCAGCTTATTTGCTCACTATCGAGTAGTCCAAACATGTTTAACACATCACAATCGACTTTATCATCCAAGCCACGTACACCAGTTTCTATTTACCCAATGTCATGTCATAATGCACCTTCTGTCGAGTTCTTTATTACGCTGCGCTACGCTTTCTCTTAGTAACAATTACCAGAGTTTGGTCATAATGACTAACATTGTTACGCGTGTTTACATTTGACCGATCGCGTCCAAATTTAAACAAATGTAATAGATTTTTTGTTTGAATTTGGAATTAATTTGATGACTTTCGGGCCGTGTTTGTTTGTAAACAATTCGTCTGTTTCGTCAGAATCAAATTGGACTGCGTAAACAAGCTGCGTCAAGTAAAGATGGCTGAGAACGAAATCTGGACCGCGTATCTTGATGACGTATTAACTCTGATTATGACGTCATGGAATATGATTGTTGCCGCGATGGAATAAACTTATGACACTTCGGTCATTAGCGCGGGGGTAACCGTCGTTTCCGTTGTGGAAGTGAATAGTATTTTCACACCCACTCATGGGGCGAACGTACGAAGGTGCGACATCCGAACCTTGAATCGGTGTGAATATGGCAAATGTGCAGAACATTTGTCGTAATTACCACACTCTCATTACCCCTGTTATTTATCCTACTATTAAGTCATAACCCGGCGCTCATGAACAGGTAAAAACCGTGTAGAAGCTGAATTCGCAATGGTTCCACCGGTGTGCCTCGAACCGACGATTCACACCGAACAATTCACTGATTATGACGTCATAAAACCACTTGAATTCTGTCATTTCGTTCACATTGTTTATTTTGCATCTAATCGTTTGTAATCATCAGAAAATAGCTGGACTTAAAAATATGGACATGATTTTAGGAAGAGATTATAAGCGGACAGGATTCGTACATGTAAGGGCCCACAGTACATGGATTTAATTACAGTCTACTGTGAATTGAATAAACCTTCGTATTTTTCTACAAATCAAAACCGCTACTTATATGAGCGGATTAGAATCCGTACAATGTACTAAAGAACCAACACACAAGAAAAGATCAGGCGAAACCAATGGTTCATGAAGTTGTCTTAAATGTCCGCTATTTATCCCCACCATACGTACTATATTAGTCTCGATGGTTTGTTTCAGTATACCTATATATGCGTCGCGTATGATGTTGGACAAACGAAACATATACACATTTTGCGTTTAACCTTTGCTAGTGTGAATCAAACTATCGCGCGAACACACTATTTGTTGTGTGGTCATTAAACTTTACAGTCCAATCGTCTTCTGTGACGTAACAATTAAAGATATGACGTAACAATGTGGCGCTCCTTAATCTTTGTATAGACGAATTGTTGCGATCTCTTTGTTTTCCTAATATTAACCTACAAATGTGATGACATAATGGTAGCATCGCGGACAAACAAGAGGCGCTAATTGTTACGTTGCTGGGTTCCATTGTCTCGCAGCGCTTTAAACAATGGGAACAAGATTCAGATCGAGGTGTAACAGTTTTAATTCCCGCTAATGATCCTCGCTTTAATTGACTCTGATCAGAATTTTCCATTGTTTCGATTCTGACGTCATAATAGAGTAGCCGTTGGTCGCTGCGGCACGCGCGGTAGGGTTGCCCAGATGAGATAAATCGATTGTTTCTACAAATTCACTTTTTTACTTTGGGATTAAAGATCGCGACGGGGCCGATATGTACATGACGTCACTTCCGTATCATGGCCTCGCTGGATCGTCGGCCAAACAGCACATTCGCGTAATTAGCTTGGCGCAAACTTTTAATAAACCAACGCCTGTATCCATTACTATAATTGCCACTACATTATTCCCCGCGAGATCACTACGTCATAATGAAATCGCGCGGACAAGCGGCGCGCATTTTCCGCAGTTAAATTCGCTCTGTTTTCGTCACCATTGTGACGTGACACGATGTCACAATGGGTTCAGGATCCGTGTTTCTGTGACGTGAGCCGTGTTCAGAATCGAGATGCTTGTCAAATTAGCGCCGAAGATTAAACAAACGCCCAAGAGCAAGAGCTCTTAAAACAAAAGCTGGGTTCCACAAGTTGTCCCGGTTTAACGGATTGTACCGAATTCGGCTTTAAAAGCGCGGAACCGAGCCGCAAATTTAAATATTAATCCGCCGTCGCGTTGTTTCACCAGCTGATGGTATTAATATCGGTTTATATCAATTACTCTGAGTTTCCGTTGAACTAGTGGTGACCCGTCTCGAGCAAGAGCATTGAACTGCTATGCGATTATTATGTAATAAGCGACAAGGTTATTAACGCCTGCGTAACAAAGTCATTATTGATCTAATTCGAGAACCAAATTAAACGAGCCTGTCTCGAACGCTTAATTTGTAGAATGACATTGACATGACTGAAGGATCCGACGTGTTTTATGAACAAACGGCGCAGCGGATGCCAGATTTCGACACATTTAAAATGTTACAACTTGGTGGTGCGGTCGTGTGGCCGAATGTTTAACTTGACCGACACATATACCAAGTAAGTAAAAACTTACGAACGAGCCCGTCACGGGTTCGAACCTTAACCCGGTAAAAACACTGTTTCTAAATGAACGATTGAAGTTGAATTTGCTATGGGACATGAGGTGAATTGAACTGCTCAATGTCTAACTTTGAGTACAACTTAGTGGGGAGTATTTCATGGCTTCATTACCAAGAAAAATCGCTCGGACTTAACCGAGACCACAAAATCACTGTAAAGTGGCACTAATACCTTAAAGGTTTAACGGTCAGGTCATTTTGTATTTACTGGCGTATTTTAACTACTGTAGTTTTGCCATTTTACCGTGCCTTCTTCACCTAAATAATTATACCATTAAGTGTATGTTCTAATCACAACAACACTCTTTGGCCAGTCTACGGCCGCGGACCCGAATGGTTAAGGCGACCGATACATAAACTACTCTGGATACAACTTATAGTGATGAGCCCATCATGGGTTCGAAACTCGGATTGATTACCATCAACAAGAAAAATGCACTTTGCCTAGCATTGTTTTTGCACGTTAATGTCAAATGTTGTAGGATAGGCGTTCATATTTGATGTCTTGTTCAAAACTAAGCCTGAGCAAGTTAAACAAGTGACAGTAACAGACGGTCCAACGCAAGGACGAACGAATCAACTCGATTTTGATACAAAGTACTATTTTCTTCAGTAATAGCTAAATTAGAAAACCACGTTATTTTTCATATTAAATACAACTTGTTTTTTTCCTGTACTAAATTTTATAAAATAATACTGAATTACTAATAAACATAAAAAAACCTAAAATGCATTTATAGTTTCTTTCTGCGGTTTTATTATCATTCGTCGTTACAATGATCTAGTTTTACTGACCTGTCGGATAAACAAAATTCAAATTATAATGTGTTATGTTTTTGTTCTAGAATAAGTTAAGCATTTTACAAGTGAAATTGTCGATATTGTTATTTTTTGAATAATATTAGCACCGATAAGGCAGTCGCAGTTTTGTCTCTCTCTTGCCATCTAGCGCCAATTTAAACCCAATAACCGTATCTGGAGCTTATAAATTGTCGAACACGCAAGACAAGTTGTAATGACACGCGGCTCCACTTAAGACTATTTATGGAGCTTACCCCCATCAATAATTAATGGAAATAGCGCGACCATGCGGCTGTGTTTATATCGCGCTGAACACGGCGCTTGACACATGAAGACACCGGACTGCGTCGTCGTGTGCTTTTCTCGTGTTCCACCTAATGAAATATTTAATCGAATTTCTCCGCCTCCAATCGCGCCAAACGCGTCGATCCAGCGACCGTGTAATGACATCATTGAATTTCAGAGGTTATTAAAATAATGGACTGCGAAGCAATAAACTAATTCGCGAATCGGGCTTCGCTTGAAAACGAAATGAATCAATTACATGAACTATTCCTGTATTTAATTTCCGAAATGCCGAATCGTAATTTTTAAACAAGCAAGGATCATGTTTCAATAAAAAGAGTTATTTTTCCCCGCATTTTTGTGAAACCCGATAAATACAGTTTCAAACACCTTGACTCTGTTTGTCTGATTTAGCATGCCGTAGAATCAAATTGCCGTGAAAATCTTAGCCCCAAACATAACCCAAAACCAACCCCAACTTTAACCCCAGTACCCAATTAAGGCCACTGGGGTTTGGTAGACAATTTAAGGGTTAGTCTGTTGTACAACTATAATTGGAGCTGCCGAAATAAACAGCGCTTATCAAAGTGCGTCCCTTTTTTATCTACGGCTGAATAAGATAAATTCATATGGAATATCGACGAACAATTGATGCATACTTTTTTATCAGGGCAATTTGGTGGATGAAATCTAAACTTTAACAAGTCATCAATAAAGAAATGTATTTCCATTCGGCTGATAACACGAAGTGTCCTAAAGTCACGAGTTCAAATGCGTGGCATTATAACGAGTCTCGTATATAGTGTGACAATGTTCTTTCGATATTTGCTGTAAGTTTTATTTGATTGACAGATCTTCAGGTAATAGTTTGGGAGGCAGAGCAAATGTTTGCTGACAACTTGATACGCGACTCCATCGAGATAACGCTTGTCGTATTGTGACGGACAATAGCTCGCGCGCTAAGTTTTGTTATTCAACAATCCAACTAAAAAAGCAGCATGAGGCAAATCAAACAAATTGACCAGTTGTAGGCGAAAGTCCAATTTCCCAATTAGCAAAAGCGAAAAGCATGTCACAAACTACGATATCCAACGGAACAAATGAGTCGTCGGACTAATGCACAATCGTAAATAATCAAATCCATATTTTACATTATATCGGAAACACTTAACCTTTGAACCGGTAAATAAACACTCAGCGATAGTTTGTGCTTGGATAAGCCTTAAGGAAGTAAATATACCGTCCTAGTGTTTAGAATGTCAGTACCAACATAAACCAAAGTCATAGCGACTTTTATACTTTGTTAAAATATATCTTGGAAGGTTTAAAGCCTCTGTGTACATGCGTTTCCTCAAATATGTGATATTTTATCAGTGTTAAGGATTTGTGTTAAGCTCCTCACATTGTAAACAACCCAAACACCTGCTCCATATAAAGTAAAAGATTTTATTCTATTTGAATAAGGTCACGTTTAATCCAAGCATTGTTGCGAATGTCTTCTAAAACTTAAACCTGGATCAAATAATAGCCCAGTCGAATTTTAAACAAACATACGAATTCTAATCAGGCAAAACATGCTTGATCACGTTCTGTAAATGGCGAAGTTTAAATTACACAAGGGCAGGAGATTAGGCGGCTCGTAACTCAGCATTAATCACCTCAAGGTTATCTAAAATATTGTATTACAGTAACAAACTTCAGTTTGTTTCAACTTGTTCAAGAATTGTTTAAACATGTACGTTGGCCTACCAAACGTTGCGTGATAATTTTATTTGTCTTGTTCTGACATTTGAAATCTTTATCAAGTAATCAGGGACGCTGATTGACTTTCAAACATTGTGCCGGTTTCAAGAGTACTTACCACGGGGTGTTTCTTGTTTGTGTTTGTCGCGATTGATGCCCTCCTGCCTGCAACTAGTAACGAGCGTCCAAACTGTTTGTTTCCACGGTACTCGCGCACACAGAAATATCGAAACGCGCTGTGGCGCTTCGACAAATGTCAGATAAGAACCAAACACTCGAAAATTATATTAACCGTTAGATAACATGCTTTATCTAATGAACTCGTTTCCGGCATCACTTAGTATAGGCCCCTTCCGGAATCGCTGAGTAGTTGTTTTACCCTCTCGAATATGCACTTTAACCTGCCTTAATTGCAGTCTGGACAGCGACCCGCTTTATTTTACGTCACCACAGACTTTTTTTTTCACTTTCGAAGGTTAATGTATATCTGCGTAACGTGCTAACAAAGTACCACACCATATGGGTATCTGAAGAGATTATTTAAAACTAATTCAACTTACTTTGATACTTGTCCGTGTAAGGGCTTCAAATTACTTCTTATTGTGCTAAAATTGCGGTTCTAGCTAAACTTCACATATATTTATACAGCCGCTGACTCCCCTAATCTTGTTTGTTATTTCGTTACATATATGCACAGTGTCAAAACACGCATTTGGCTTTTAACCGCGATTTTATCGCGAAAACAAACGGAGCCTATGCTCCCGAAAGATTGCTTTGCTTGCTTTTCGCCACAACCTGATTATTCGAAAGTATTTCTTCGGTGTTTTTTCATTTCCCCATTTTGAGTGATGTCCGGTAAGCCGAGCGATAATCTTGCATATCTTTCCCATACATTATGCATTGTGTATACGGGCTAAGTAGAGAATTACACCGTTGAACATGTGCTACGATAAGCTTGGTACAAGAACAAACCCAATGCACAAAGGAAATTGTTTATCGTCTCTTTATAAAGGTATTCTTAGCCCGACTAAAAAAAAACTACCTAAACTGGAGATTTACAGTATTATGGTACCAACTATCAGGCCCGGTGCTAGGAACCGCGGGGCCCAATTAAAAATGTGATGGCGGGGCCCCTACTCTTCATAGCAAAATTTATGGGTGTTTATATATCATAAAATACATACCAGTACATACAAACTTCAAAAATAGACATTTAATACTTGCTATAAAACAAATTAAAGGTAATGTGGATGCTTGTTTACGATATATTGTTTTACTTCCAAACATATATATTGTTTAGCAACCATATTCATTATGACGTAACAGGCAGCCACAGAAATATAAATTTGACTTAGTTACGATGCATAGCCTAATAAATTGATATTATGAGAAAGAATATTATTTCACTTTTTTTTACGTTTTAGTAGTATTTTAAACCTCGTAATACAGAAAGACCACCGCTAGCGCGGGGCCCCTTCTAGGTGCGGGGCCCAATTTGATCTAATCGGTCAAATCGGCCTAAAACCGGCCCTGCCAACTATTACAGTGCTTAATTAATTTCTGAGTTTAATCCATGTTCAATTAAAAGGATAATATCGAAATTTTAAATTTGTACTTTTTGTATTCAGAGTAAGACGTTTTGGAATGCGGCCAACAAGTCTGTCAAAATGTCAACACTAAAATCATCAGCACATTAAAATCACCAAAGACTTAATGTTGTTATGTTGTAATACAATTGTACTTATTTCCATAAAGTATGTATTGGACAAATTTCATATCGTAGTTAAAAATATATATGGCTAAGTTCTTACAGTGCTGTATGATTAACCCCAACCCTGGTGTCAAAGTTGTACAGACACTTGCGGTGCCATATTCACCAAATTGTTTTAATTTTTTTAATTTGAGCCCCTAAAGTATGGTCCTGTGGCCAAACGTTTAACGCGACCGATACATATACCTACTCCTTTACAAAATCGGTCCGAGTACATACCAACTACGTAAAATCAAACTTACGAACGAGCCCACCATGGGTTCGAAACTTGGCTCAGTAACAAAAAAATTCAAACTCCTAAATACATTCAATCATTCAAAGCGGTGTTTATTAATGTTTTTCTGTTTTTTTCGGGCTAGCCTTCTATCCGTGATTAGCTTGTACCTAGGTATATCATAAATTGTGCTGTACCACATACAACGAAACATAGGGTATATGCTTCTCATGCTTAATTCGCTGAAGCACGTGTAATCGTCAGATTACCACTAGACCACTGTTGGAATACTAAAGCGATTTAAGTGTTTTTAATATTTGATGTGCCCTTAAATTTATTATAATGTATTTGGAACATCTGGATTCAGGTAACAACAGTTAAGTGCCCTGCCTACGGACTGAACAACCGGCAGGGGTGTAAGCTTAAAAGTTGTCGGGTAATCACAACCGAAATTAACTTTCAACGACTCGTCCTTACAAACACTTAATTTATAGGTGTTTCAATAAAGAGAAACGATATGTTTTTTTTATAAATTAAAATAAGTGTTCGGTTGATTTATTTTTATTCCAATTTCATACTGCAAAATCTAAATGAAAACCTACAAGGTCATTAAAAAGTTTACTTGACAACTGTATTTAGAGAGTAAGCGACAATACAACACGGTGTTGTACAAGGCTGTCCAATTTTTTTTTTACCGAGCCAAGTTTCGAACCCATTATGGCCTCGTCACTCGGACCGTTTTTTTCTATAAGAGTCGGTATATGTATCGGTCGCGTTAACCATTTGGCCACACGAACGTACAAGGCTGTCCAAGTGAAATGACACAGAGCTCGCGACTCTCCCATGCTCTCTAGCGGTGTACATTTATTGATCGTTCTTATTTGTTTTAAAACACACAATGAAGTTGGCCAAAACAATAATGTTGGTTACCATCTACTGGGTTCTTATTCAGGTGCACATTTGATATGTGGAGTTAGTTAACGGTTTCTTATTCAAAAAGAGAAGATAGTTTACAGAAGGAACGTGTAAATCATACACAACACACTGCAATAGCTCCGGTAACCCGACGGTGGGCGCGAGGTGATCTGACATTGTTTGTGTGTTAACCCCCTTAGTTTTACCATTCACAGAGATATCATATCCTAGTTATTTTTTACTTATATACAAATTAATTTCAAGATAGTTACTGAATACAAAACAAGCAATCGGTAACCAACTTAACGCTGGTTCAAGTTGTAGCATCAGTAGCCTACAACTTTCACTAGCGTTCAGCGCTCGTCCGAAATGTGGCGGCCTTGAAACAAGTTACCAACTAGTTGGATGTGTCCTGGGCGAGGCACTTGCGGACGTTGGGCAGAACCAAGTGGAGGAAATTGAACCAAAAACACATTAGAATAGACTTCGATATAGAGTTTTTTTACTGAATTAAGTTTCGAACCGATGATGAGCTCGTCACTTAAACCGTTTGTTTGTATAGAAATGGTATTTGTATCTCATTAACCACTCGACCAGCCAACCACAACCGACAAAGAGCTTTTTTACCGAGCTGAGTTTCAATCCTATAAGTATAATGAGATCATAAAGTCCGTTTTTTATATCGATTTCATAGGTATCGGCCGCGTTAACTATTCGGTTACACGTAATCGGTTTATTGTGGTGTGGTAAGTGATAACCCCCTTGCGTTCCACCAACAGGGATAAACACGAATATCCAATTATATTTATCTGTAAATGCGCACTATAACATAACACACAATGTTAACACATCGAAAGTGAAAAAATGACTCAACATGTGGTTTCCTTGTGCAAATGAAACAAGTAACATTCCCAGCACAGTAGGACAATGGTCGAGGGAATTGCTTAACCAACACAAAATTTGTCCAGTTAGCTCTATTGGTATGAGCATCGGCGTCTACAGGCATTCGAAAGTTTGTGTATTGGGTAAGGTACTTAACGGATATCGTCTGGTATCGAAGAATAAATGGGTCAAACTAAAAGTGTCATTGTTAACTTATATAACACACTGCAATAAAAATTCTGGAATAGTGGGTTGTAAAAAAAACTTAAAGAACGTCTCAATCATACACAACACACTGCAATAGCTCATATAACTCAACGATAAAAGCAAGCTCATCTGCGTTCGATCATAACTGGTCGCTAGCTAGTCTGTTGTGTCCTTTGTCAAGACACACAACGGACATTGCCTGAACCCAGCGGATTAAAGGGTTTTACTAAATTGAAGCAACGTGTGAATCATACACTACAATAGCCCCGGTAACCCGACGGTGGGTGAGAGGTGATCTGACGATAACCCCTGTGTTAACCTTAACTCCCTTGGTTTTCCCATTCACGGGGCTAAACATGGATATCCTATCCTACGATTGCCGTATGGTAACCATCATTGTCTTTTCCAATTCACGGGATAAAACGACGTATAAAAAAGCTTATATATATATTGTATCATTTTTAGTGTACGCTTTTATGGAATAACGACAAACGGTCGCGTCTAACGACAAACCTGGCGCGTCAAGCGACAAATCTGGCTGTTCGGCGGCGAAAATTCGAAATGAAAAATACAGAATGACAAAATTGTTTATTAAAATTGCTCATGAGGTGCAGCTGAGTGCAAGAGAATATAAAACGAGTACAGATTGTGTATGGGATGAGGCAATATGTTAGATATTACGTTTGAAACACTTAGGAATTTAGTACGACAAGATAACAAAGCAACGCTGTAACATACGAAAAGTGAATGAAAGTTATGATTGATTTTATTATAGAATGATGCATTTTAATTTTAAAACGTTTAAAAATTTATTTAATTTTTTTATATTTTTTTAAAAAAGTGCTGTGTATATATTTTATATTAAAAAATACCAGTGAGTAAAAATATTGCATTTAATTGCCTTTAGCTGCCACGTATTTAATATTCAATCCTATTATAACATTCTTACTTAAATACGATTCTCAAAATGTTGTAAACTTTCTATCAGACATGCAGTAATTGATAGATGATTTAAGCTACTGGAAATGGATCCTGGATATTATAATTCAACAAAATCACAAATGAAAGATCAGTGCAATATGCTTTAATTAGGCTGCACAATGATAAAAATTTAATTATTTTAAATAAATTATGATTAAACAATGTAAAAACTAAAAAGAAGAAAATACAGACTTTTTTTTAATTTAGGTCAAATTTAACATAAAAATCCAGATTTAAAAACGAACTTTAAAAAAATTGAAAGAAACATTTTTGGATAATTTGACACTTAGAAAAAGTTAAAACCATAAAATTTAATGAATAAATAACAAATATTAAACAATATTCGCACAGTATGTTTCCGAATGGAGGTAAACAGTTTGATCGATAGTACGACATAGGTTTGTAAATCGAACTGTGCAACTCACGATTGTACACTTGTATTCTGTAGTACTGATGCCTTAACACTGCAACAGGGTCCATTATTCTGCTAAGAGGATACCATAATGTGTCTAAGCAGTTAAGTCAAATACTGTTTTCGTAGCAAATAGTGAAACCACTTAATTTCAGATCTCGTAATGTCTTGACAAATTTTTAAATCTTCGGATTCAGGCTTCAAGTTGTATCCTTTCATTTTCACCCCCCTGGGGTTGTAAATCTTATTCGCTGGGTCTCGAATTAGGGAATTCCCCACCGCGCTGCCATCAATACATTGGTCTTCCACGCGGCGATTGGCTTCCCTCAACTTCGCAACGTTTTCGTTCATTTTTTTGAAACCATAATTTTCAACGCGCTTCCAAAAAGATGCATTGAAATAGTGGTACATCAAGGCGTCGGACCGATTCCAGTTTTCGATCTTTTTCCGTCGCTCTTCCAAGATAGCATCTCTGGGAGTGGATCTTGCATTGTTTATGAGGAACACGACATCCTGGATATCCCAGCATAGTAAGTCCATCAACAGCACCATGGAAATATCAAAATACTCAGCCAGCATCACAAAATCAAAGGTTTGGTCCATGTTGGTGATGGACGTGTTGATATAGCCGTCGCTTGTATTCAAATTATCGTAACCAAGGTCGTAAAACATGGCATTTTTCGCAAACCACCAAAATGTTCCGTCCCGAGACCCCTTGAAAAATCTGAAACCAAAGTTTTTATGACAGACTTTGAGGTTTAGATATGAAGACAAAATGCAGTGTTAATCACTCCCTTCTTCTAAACTTGCATGTTGTGTTTCGACAAATTTTAATGAAGTCATTCCAAAAATACATAGTACAAATATTACATTCGTTAACACTAAAGATAGTTGTCTTCCAATTTATATATATATATATATTTATATATATGTACATTGTGTTTTTATATATCCAAATTGAAAATTTTGAGTTTTATAAAAATAGTAAATTTATTGAATAATAATTTATATTATTCTCCTATACGAATGTTTTATTTAACAATACAAAATGACCTTTAATCAAATTATGCTCAAAAACCATTGTGAATTGTACTTACCTATTTGGCTGGCTTAGAAATTCATCAATAGCCCAAGATTTGAGGGGAGTCCTTGCGAATGCTTTGCAGTTGTAGTGAAAATAATCAAACATTGATTCAAATAAGGAACCTGGCTCTCTTATAATTGTCACATAAAATGTGTCATCCGGAAGGATAGCCTTTACTTCCTTGGCATGAAACCGCATATGGTGACATAGCATGTTAATAGGCTTCTCTGACTTTCGGACAAATGTTCGGTTAAAAAATTCACCGCTGGGGTAGTTAAATCTTGGATCAGCAGTAGCTGGTAATCCGACGACCAGTTCGTGTGTGTTTGCATAGCGCAGCAACACGTTTTGTACAGTGGTTCCAGCAGTTTTGTGGGTTTTCATGAAAAATATGTTGGTCTTGGGTTGACAATGTTTCACGCTGGTCCCAACATTCGTGTATCTTAAAAAAGTTCTTTCATTGATTACATGACGTTTATTCATTTAATAGATGTTCTTTCACTCAAGCCAATTAGTGTATTTACAGTACCGGTAGTTTGGGCCTTTAAACGAAAGGTGGCAGATTCGAAAACGAATGTACAAATTTGACATTACTGAAATGACTCCAATAATTCGACAGTAGGCATGATTCCCATGAGATACTGTCATATTGGCTTTGTTTTTCTTCCCAACAGCCTGCATTTTTACACCCGTTAATAACCATGAGTACCATATGTTTGATTTTTAACTTTTTAGGCACCATTCTATGGTGGTTTATTAAAATCAAATTTAAACATTAATGAATATATAACGCCCCAGCATTCAAGTCCCTGCGCTTTAATGTTGGTATGTTGCACTGATCATAGACTGGACAGGGCAACACTAAAAGAACGGAAAGATGCAATAAGTTTTTTTAGCGAAACTGCTCACTAAAATCATGGCTAAGCTAATTCAAACCCTGCCCTAAACACCAACCCCAGGCCCCTACTGGAAAGTTCGTATGATGCGCCGGATATATCTGGCGTGGCGCACAGGCTACTTTTTTCGGTAATTGGCGCAGAAAACTCCAAAAATCATGCTGGCGTGGCGTGATTACACTTTCTTTCATTTATGTCAGTATCTTTTTGACACTTTAAGCTTAGTAAATTTCGAAGTTTTAATTAAAAAGTTATGCAACTTTGTTTGTGGTGGCGCAAATTAGTATTACTGGCGTGGCGCAAAATTTAGGTTAAAAAATGTTGGCGCAAAAATCCGGCGCACAGAAAACGAACTTTCCAATAGGGCCCCAGGCCCAAAACTAACCCTAACTCCAACTCCATGTTTAAAACTAATTCTAATGCCCTCTTTTCCTCTACTTAGTTTTCCCCGACTGGACATAATACAAATTGAAGTTACCTTTGTTCCGCGAGCAAATTCTTAGTATCGGTAGTCAATGTGAACCTCCAGTAATACCCGAAGTAAATTCCAACGAAAAATATCGAAAATATAAAAATCCGTTGTCGAAAGATTCTCACATTCGCCATGTTATTGTTTTTAAACATTCCTAAGCCCGGAAAGGCCGAAAACCGGAAAACTGCAACTATAAGCTACACAGAGTTTATCTTCGTAGTTTTCATTGTTATTTTTTCATTTGGATTTGCTTGAGTACACACGGTTGACAAAATTATTCAAGCAAATCGTTTAATTTATTTATTACAATAGCATCTATGGTATTCCGAAATCAATCATAACAACACTTTAAAAATGTTTACACATGTGATCATAAATTATAAAAGATAAAAATTAAAATAATATATTGGCTAATCTTAACTCTTAACGTAAAAATAAGACTGTTTTGCATGGGATTTACTGCGGACTATATGGATCCTCTTATTATTATGTATCTCTCGTTTTTAGTACAGTATTTTAAAGCTCTGGCAAGTAAAAAAAAAACTATACAAAATGAAGAAATTCCCTTTAACTTATGCATTCGAATATTTTTATCTTTGTAACTAGGCAACACGGTTTTTGCATCGGGTAACCCCCTTCTGAAAATTGCTTTTATTTTGTATTTTAATTCAAATTCGAAGCTTGTTATGCGAAACAAGTGAAGTAAAACTGAAGACATGTAAATAGGACACGTGAAAATGGCTGATGTTCTTGAACCGCCTTTGATTTCGTCTGAGTTTGAAACACCCAGTCCCGTTCCACCGTGGCAACAAAACGTCAACGAAAGAGGAAAGCAGTTATGGTCACTACTAAGGTTTGATGAGGATCAAATATTTCTACAACTTAACTTACATTTATAACTACACGTAAAGAGTTTTTCTTATATCTATGCTATTTTATTAAGCTTAATATATGCTTTTATAGATAGTTAAAGAATATCCCTGTTTACCCATGTGCAGTTAAAACTTATAAAACATATTTCTGTTTCCATTTTACAAGAAAACAACTGATTCTTCCAATGACTGCATTTATCTGATAATAAAACTATACTACGAAATTTCAATTCACCATAGTATGATTGAAAAATCTATCAATAATGAATAAAGTACTTTAGAC
Source organism: Ciona savignyi (assembly GCA_000149265.1). NCBI lineage: Eukaryota > Metazoa > Chordata > Ascidiacea > Phlebobranchia > Cionidae > Ciona > Ciona savignyi. The sequence goes on from CH002368.1 coordinate 730,137, forward strand.
CTGTTTTAGTCATATAACTAAGTAAATATGATATAGAAATTTTGAAACCACAAAATACCTTTAAATTATATTTAAATTTATAATTAAATGAATTTATAACATCAACAGAAACTCAGTGAAACTAACAACAGACCTGGTGAAGAGAGCCGATATTAACCCTTCTACTGTGAGCCATGGGGTGCATCGTGTTAGGAGTATCGGGCATGATGAAGTGATCACAGATGTCGCGTTTAATCTGAACAGTCAGGTTTGGTTCGCATGTGTTTGCTGATAAGCTGTTATATAAGTTGCATTTTTTAAGGAAATTTGAAAAATAATTATTTCTAGTTCTTTGTAATGAATAGGATAGGACATCCATGTTTATCCCCGTGAATGGGAAAACCTAGGGGGTTAACACACGGGCAATCGTCAAATCATGTCGCGCTCACCGCCAGGTTACCGGAGATACTGCACGATTCGTATATAGCACACTGCAGACGTTCCTTCAATTTAGTAGAACCCATTATTCCACTTGGTTCAGGCATTGTTCGTTAAGTGCCTTGCCCAAGGACACAGACGACTAGCTAGCGACCAGTTTTGTACCTGCAACCTTTGCTGAGAAGGGGGAAGGGCCTTTAAACCACCAGACTAACCGGTCGGAATGC